>OMNV01019118.1:47945-186701 GCA_900303265.1 Brotula barbata
GGGGGTGGGGGGGGGGCAAGGAAAGGGAAATGCAAACAGACCTACGGATGGAATAGAGACAGACGTCACCATAATTCAATAAGGTCATTATCAGTAACCACTGTGGAAAACACCCTTGGACACTGATGGGGCCTATGCAACACATCAGTTCACAGGCCAGCTGTTGTCCTGTTGCAGTGTTCAGCTTTAGCGTTGCTTGCATATAATTCCTACAGACTGGTGTCACACTATGTTGCTTTGTTGCATTAATATAATAGCTTGCACAATAATCTTGTGCCACATTAACATTTGCAATTTCAACACATACAATGGCAGTGACCAACTTCACCAACATTCACTTAGTTGTCAAGCACCCACATGCAAGAGCAAACAATATGACCGTGCATGTGATGTTCCCAACACACACTTAACTTGGTGAGAGCAAAATTCACATATCACCCAGTGCTTCGTAACCTAAACACCTCTATGCTTGTGCTATGTTAGCATAAACATAAACAACACCACAACAGTACGGCCAGTGACTGCATCCTCATTACATTGGGGGAGAGAGTTGTGTAAAATGGAGTTGAACTTTTATGTCCGTCTCATATTTCAAACATGAGGAAAGATACAATGTGTGCAACACGATTCATTTTGTTCTGCATCTACTGACAACATTCCACTGTGCCAGCCTTCCCACCTCGCAGGTATGTGGGATTCAGGTGGGAAAGCATAACAAAACAGCATAGCTTCAAGCCTCTGTTACAAGTTTTGATTTCCATATCAATGCAAGACAAAAAGGTGCAGACTCACACATTCCCTTTATTGTGTTCCTCGGTCCAAGATATTGTTTCAGTAGTGCTGTGCAGCCATTGAGTCAAAGTTGACTAAATGCCTTAGCTAAGGTGATTGCTTGACAAGATTTCAGCACTTTGGGCAAATCCAAAGATTGTTTTAATAGGTGTGGGAAGAAGGTTGGTTTTAAAGGCTTAGGGCTAATAGTGATGTTGAAGGGTGTACAGGGATCACGCATGACTTGTCCCGGGCAAACATACAGCTGCAGGCCTCCTCATCCATTGGACAAGTAGTAGTTAACTGTCTGCAGAAAAGTCCATTACTTATGCTGAAATCAGCAAAGTTTCCATCAAGATCTGACTGCACTCCTCAGTAAGTAGATTGTATAACACTTATTACAGGGAACATCATGACAACCTTGACTATGATGAGCATATTTTCATTAGGAAGTGTCTTATCTTTTAGATTAATATCACCACTTTCACCAATTATTTTGGTTAATACTTAAAGGACTGCATCTGTTTGTTAGGCAGGTTATGCATTCATAGAATAGTGAGAAGATGGTACCTGTCAGTGTACTGTGTGTCACTCATTGGGCTTCCGGTTCTAGATTTGCAGAAAATTATATCCGATTAACATTTTCCAGAATATGGAGAGGCGATGTCTTGCAGCGTCGTCCTCTGGCATTCGTCTTGAGTGGTCAAGGTTTTCGAGAAGGATGTTGACAATAAATAAATTAAACGCGGGCAGGACTCTTGGTGGGGCTGTTGTTGGGCACTTCCACACAGGGCAGAAAAGAAAACGCAATCTTATATCTGTCAAAAACACTCCTGGGCGAATCAATCGAATAGCAGCGGGGAATCTTCAGTGCAGACCTTAAAAATTAATCGGGGCCTCGGCCGTGTTAGCTGAGCAGTCAGATGATATCCTACCCCGGCTACAAACAATTTTTGGCCACAAGAATAAATATATTGCTCCAGCTGGCACACGTTTCCTTGCATGTATGAATACTTTGAAATCACATCCCACTTGGTAGATATCAAACATCGGCTATCAATATTCCACTGAGACAGACTCCTTGGCCCTGCGATGAAGTCCGTCTGCCACCACCCCAGCCTGGCTGAATGGCCTCGGTGCCTAAATGATCTTTGGAGATGCTGGAAATTCCTCCAGTCCCATTTGGTATTCCTTGCTCCCAGAAATGCCTGTCTGTAGCTGTGGGAACGAGTCTCCCGTGACCATGAGAATCGCTCAATGCGGAGTTGAAACGACCCGTGTTACAAATTAGCAAAATAACTGCCGCTAATATTACACCAGAGTGAATCGTTTAGGTTTAACAACACGATCGGTTAGATATTTGATAATAGCACATTGGTTTGGGAAAATCCTTTCGCACAGCAAGCTGGTCGGTGTTGAATCTCGCCAGCTACCAGCTAACAAAACAGACGAGCTCTTTCAGCAAAAAAAAAAAAAAAAAAAAAAAAAAAAAAAAACTTTGCTTCGTGTGCAAACTAAGCAAACTCCCGTTCACAACAATGAGCCGGCCAAGCACCGAATAAATATACAACCCCGCATCAATGTCGGCTGTCTGGCGATTTATCTCCTTAATGTGTCCTTCAAATCGTCTCCTCAGGGGGGAAAAAAAATCCAGTGAAGTCGGTTAGCACAGCGCAGCGTTCCTTGACTCCATGTTTCCAGAATTCAGTCGTTTCTCGGGCAGAATTCCCGTGGATGGAAAGCAGGCTAACTATGTGGCCAGCTAACGGGACAGAAAGTAACGAGCCGTCCTCCGTAAACAACAACTAAAACAATCGACGAGGCGCTTAAAACGTTTGGCGAAGCTTTAAACGGAGTTTTTTTTTCTCAAGCGCAGAGCGCAAGACGTTGTTTGTACGAGAATATAAGTTACTGAAAGATACCAAAAATTCCACCTTCTACCGCTAGCAACGCCCTAGCCTGCTAGCTGTGAGGAGTCCAACAGCGCTTCCACTAACCACTTCCGCCGGGAAAACGCACTGTTTCTACACGCAGGAACTCTGCTCCGAAATAACGACAAAAGTAACAACAGTAACGGCAACAAGAGAAAAGAAACGCTTAATTCTTAATTAGAATACCATATTAAAAAAACACCAGAGTTTACTGTTGTCAAATTTATACCGATAGAGATTTTTAATTCAAATGTGGCTATATTTTTTTTTACATTCAATAAATATTGTATGACATATACAATATCTCTAATAATATCTCTAATATCTCTAAGGTAATAACGTATCCTTACAAATGCTAACATTGGCTCACTAACGAAATTAATGTTTAATATATTCTTAAACAGTTTTCAACATACTGTCCCTCACGTCGGGTGCTATAAGTGATGTACGACTTGAATATTTGTGTACAGCATTACAGTCCCAATCGGCTGTTTACTTTTTTGATATGCCATATTGTGTGTCAGCTGGTGAAAACATATGAAACTTGTCTTTTATTTGTCAGCTGAACTGGTTGAACAGGAGCTTTATATTTGGTCACTGTGTACACTATATGTTTATATATCATTTTTGGGGATTCTTTGGATAACTGTTTCTGGAACACCATTTGTAAAAGAGAAATCTGTAAAGGTTTGTTTTGTTTCAGGATTGCCTACTTCCTCCCCTCCTACCGGTCACACACGTGTATAATAACTATTATGACACCATCATGTGGACAGGTTAGGTAACTTCAGTCACAATGTTTTAAATGTCTCATGTTCTAAACTATTAAGTTGAGTTACTAGTAGTACTAGTAATTATTTTGAAAAAATAATACAAAAGCTTAATATTTATTAAAGATATACTTAAACCGCTAATTTAAAAACTACTATGAGCAAAGAAGTTCCAGGTTCAACCCCCATGTCAATCTGCATCTTTTCTTCATGAAGTTTCCACGTTCTCCCCATGATTGAGGCAATATAAATTATGTTTACATTGTCCAGACTTGGTGGAGAATTGTACTCTAATGACTACCTTTGTAGTTTAATATGAATTAAATGCAATCAGAAGCAAGGAACAATCAGATCTTTATTTAATTTCACTCAGGAATAATAAAGACATTCAAACCATCAAACCATGTTGGGGTTTTACAGTACAGCACAAGACTCAAAACAACAAATTAGAAAACTATTAAAAGGAAAATACATTCAGATTACTAAGGCACACATCTGTTAAATTCTCCCTTTCATAGCTGTACTCCTTACATGACAAACATGGCATTCAGGTACAAAGATCTTAAATAAGCACTATGTCAGATATTCAAAGTCTAAAGAATAAGGAGAAGGGCATGTGTCTTATTACTGCATAAATACATGTGCAATTAAATATATTAAATACAGTCAAAGGAAAGAAAACATACAGAGAGATGGTAATTCTTGAATAGAAGCAATTCAACCAGAGCCTGAAGAGCTAAGGATGATTCTGTTTTCGACATGTCATCATTCTGAGATATCATCTGCCTTCATTCTGTGACACGTGTGTTCTGTGTATGATTGACTTGTGATAAGATATTTACCAGACTCAGTGAACCTGGTTGATGCTGCCAATAGATAATGCCAGTATTGCAAAATAGCAACTTTAAAATAAAATCATTCACAAAATGGCTTAATATATTATGTAAACTAGACACTCTGAAATAATGATCACATGAACACACATTTGATTGCAGTGTAACTTCTGTAAACTCAAATGTGGAGCAAAATATTTATTTTTCCCTTTTAACCCAAAAACCCTTCTCTGTCTTGCCTATCTTGACACATGGGACTCGAAAGAGATGTACTGTCATTTGGGCAGACTTGCAAGAGAAAGTAAACACTCATACATATTAAATAAAACAAAGCAACGAACACACACATATCTGTGGGATTCACCCAATGTCATCATATCCCTGAGTATACTTTGTACCTTGGCTCAGTCAAAAAGAATTCTGGTTTCAATATTAACTTTTCTGATAAGACTAAAAATGTGTCCCAAGGCCCACAGGTATTAAAAGTTCTTAATGGTGAGCTCCACTTTTTGAGAACATCTGTTCAAGTGATCATACGAAGTGCTTTGGCTTTCAGTGACAAACTACATATCAAAATTTTATTCAGTGTACAATTTAGACAATGTTACAATAAAATTTTAGTTCTACCATCTCCATTAAAATTTAGCTTTTCAAAAAACCTACAGACAGATGTCACCAATACGAAACCAACAATACCATTAAAATCTCCCTACTTGTACCTCAGTTTAACATTAAGAAAAACTTGATTTCCTTTCGACTTGCAAGTCCAAAGTGGGGTACATTGATATAACGTACATCAGAGTCCTTCAGAGAAACATCACGGTGCAGATATCAGTCTGACTTTCGTTCGTGACCATTGGCTACAACTCTGTCTTCTCCATGTTGGTCTTTTAACTGTCTGTGCCAGGTTTTACGTTTGCGTTTCGCAAACCGAACAATGTCCACCATAAACACCCAGGACAAAGTATACATGGCAACCCCTCCACACTTGATGAAAAATCTGGGTCTTGGCGAGATCAACTCACAGTATAACATTGCGCCTCCCACGAAGACTCGCATGAACACAAACAGGAGCACAAACACGACGTCCACAGTGTCCCCCAGCAGTGTCTCGTAATGTCCTGTCTGTTTAAGGAACCAGCGTGCCTGCAGGAGGGGGTTGGTGATTTCACTGCCAAAGAGAACCGCACAAGACTCGATGCCAGACTCCCCCAGCCATAGGGTCAACAGGATTCCCAGGATGCTCATGGTGTGGTGGGCCAGCATAACGGGCCCTTCTGTGCGAAAGTACACACACCAGGCCATATCAAAGATGAAGTAGCCCAGACTTAGCACCATAGCGGTTATCTGTAGAGAGGTGTTCTTAGTGCCTGAAATCAAGACAGGAGACAGAAGAAACACAATATTGTAACAAATGTAACATAAACATGAACAAGAAGTTATAAAAACAATCGGCGCCTGAACATTTATGCATGTTTATTGTGGAGCAGATTATACATGTTGATTTTATTAAATGTTTTTTTGATAAGTTGTGAGTTGTTTCAACATTAACTCTGAATAAATGCACCCACTAACAAATGCTTCAAATTGAGTGTGTAATTCAAACGGTAGTCCAAGTTCTGTGATGACTGCACAGTGCATTTGACAAGATTATATTATAAGTACATATTCAAAGATCTTACCTGGATACGTGAAAGGCCAGGGACCATCCACATAGCCTATGTATCCAGTGATACAGACTGCTAAGATGCCGTGCAACAGGGTGACAAGTCGACAGTTCCACTCGTTGCCCCTGGACCGATTAATGTTACACAGGAAAAAGTAGAGAGAGACCCAACCCCAAAGGCAAAGGAGCACACAAACCACAAGCAGTGCCATGTTTTCTGAAGAAAAAAAGAAATAAGTAAAACAACTAACAAAACAAAGCTTTCAGAACAAAATGCCTGTCAGCAGTCATCAGGCAAAATCTGATTCCCATCCGACAGAAAGAGAAAAATATCACGGAGGGGCATGTTGCTCCGTCTCTGATATCAGTTACAGTAGAGAGAAAAAGAATTACCATCCAGAGACTTGGACTGTGAAATCCTTTGTAAGTGTGCAACAATTAGCCTTTGCCTGAACTATAATAGCACTACAGTTGGCTGGCTAAGGGTCTGGTGGGGTGAGGGGGACGTCTCTTCTCCTCCTGTGACGTTTGTGCAAGGAGATGAGACCATACAGAGGGGCAGGCCCACCCTCACTGGCAGAAAGGCATTTGATCCGCACAAACTTCAAGCTCTTTGAAAGCCAGATGAGAGTTTACGGAGTATACAACGTGCCCCGAGGAGATAGAAAATGGGATGTGGACATCATGATGATGAATCATAACCTTAAGTAGATTTATTGTCATTCATACCACACATACTAACACTGAATGAGACTGAGCTACAAAGGTTAGTGACAAAAACAATTAGAAGAGAAGACAAAAATGATTTAAAGAACTGTTAATTTTTCAAATTACATGACAATAATTACTAAGATGTAGTTATAAATAAATAGGCTGAGTTCTGAGAATAACATGTTTTACTTATGGGTGTGTGACATAAGTACTGTTAAAAGAGGTTTTGTTTTAGATTGTGGTGTAAAGCGTGAAGTTACAAAAGATACAAAATAGTCAGGAGGCATTCTGGGGAAATTGGTATAAAACAATAACCATTCTATAATAAACAGAAATTAAAAAGAAACTTAAAAAATGATGGGCTAAGTTTTTAGACTTTTTAGCATAAGCTCTCTGGTATTTTTTATGAGAGTTTATGTGCCTTTTCCACATTGTATACTGGATTATTACTGTGACGAGAACAAATAAATGTATCCCAAATCCTTGGAATAACCATAACCAGTTCCCTCAGTCTCAATTGCCAAGTCATTTACCAGCGTTTAAGGGGTTAAATTAATGTCACAATCTATGGCAGGTTTCCTTATCATTACAACCACAATTCTAAATATGAAACTGTAAACTCGTTTTGATGCTCAAGATGTTGATAGTTTACTTACTTTACAGCACATTATTTACAGTGAAATTACTTGCAGAATGAAATCCATCTGAAGGAAAATGGGGACAGAGGAAAACAGGTTGAACCGAGCCGGGCAGTAGGATGCCATATCTAAATGTTAGCTTAAAGGCTAACGTTTACAAACATCCTCCTAACAGACTGGGACCGTTTCATAAACGCCTTGAGTAGACATTACCTGGATGGTGAGCACGTCGCTGCTTTTTCAGTTACATCCTGCCTGGTTTGTGGCCTGTGAAGGTATGTTTCTTTGAGGAAGACAGTCAGGGGTTTATTTGGTTTTTGTTAGCCTTTTCCCGAGCACCATTAGTGGCAACATCAACCTTCCTCAGCATCCCTTTACTTCATTCCCATGAGTCCCTTTACTCGGCGCCTACGCAGATATGGCAGTAAGTAGTATTAAACCTTACAATTTTTTAATTGTATTAGCATACACGAACCTTGCTTAGCGATTATGGCGATCTTGGTTAATAAGTAATGGGGTAGTTTACAAATGCCGGTTTCCATGCTGCTTGAAATCTTGTAGAGAGCTGGCTCGTCTTTTTGAAGTGGCGACCCCTGGTGGCCAACAGTACAAATTACCTATAAACGCCCCAAAATCGGCGAGAAAACGTAAAACTAAACCTTTGATGTGCCATATAAGTGTCAACATGATATCATTTTACCATAGGTAGCAGGAGAAATATAACAGAAGGCAGGTAGTCACCAGAGAAAGTCAAGCTATTTGGTCTTAGTGTTCATCCTATCTTACGAAACCTGATGTGTATGATACCTTCGATTCAATTGCAGAATGAATAATAAAATCACCAATGAAAAATACAGAGAACATGACCTCAGTGTTAGTCGTAGATACCACTCAAGTGACAAATCCTCCTACTGTTTGTCCCCAACAGACACTCTGGTGTGGCTGTGCTCTGAACTCCCAGGAGGCAGATGTGAGAAAATATCTTCCACTAATGAAACAAAACACATCCCATTAATTACATGTGCAGTGCAAAGAAAGACTTTATTTCAATAATCCATGTAAAACAACTCACAAAGGGTACATTAGGTAATTGCTTCATTTTCTCCTTATGGCAACTTTTCTCTCTCTCGCCCCCTCTCTTTTTTTCTTTTTTTTTTTACAACATATTCTGAACACTTATTCTATTCAATTTCATAGCAAAGACATTGTGGAAATGTTAAGGCACTTGATCTCCAGAAAAGGCCACCATTTAAAATGTTTCACTTATTTGGTTCTTAAGTTAGCAGGACACCAACATACAAAACAAAATGAACAGTGATATGGCATTAAGGACTGAAATGAGACAAGAGGTAAGACTGGTTGAATCACTAAAGATATTCGGAAAAACAAATGACATTTGGTCCCCGTGTTTAGGAAGTGGTCCTTGAATTACACAATTTAAGTTATTAGAAATATGAGACATAAATTATACATATATAACTGCTGTTTTGACACTTGGATACTACTGCGATCAGAAAACTGATTTTCTATTGCCAGAAGGTGGCAGTATAGCTTATTAAAAAAAGGACAAACTGCAGGTTTAAATGCATTCCAACTTGATAAAGCTACCACAGTGAACAGCCTGCTTTTCCTAACTGGCACTTGTTGTTTTGACAGTATTTCCTTTGAAAGCAATGACTTTGGTTTACTAAACACTACACAACAAACTATGAGAATGTGAGCAGTGAATACACAGCACATTGTGTCAAGCAGAGCTGTAATTGTCCTTTTAAAGTAGATGATAAATCTGTTAACTAATCCACACCCACTGTGCAGAGTAGACAGGCGTATGGCTGTGGCTAAAAGGCACAATTTGTTAACTAAAATGTAAACAAAACAGTTTCACCAAAAACAAAAGTACAGAGTTAACCTGTTGATATTCTTAAATTAATTAATGGGACTTTTGATATGCAGAATAACAGCCTTTACTAAATCCATGTCTGAAACTGTGAAGATTAGTAAACAAAGTCAGACTGGCCTACATGTTCAATTATTATTGGTTGAGATACAGACAAAATATCTTGAATACCAAAACCCTTAAACTGTATGTATGTATCAAAATAAAAGTTTTGGCTTTAATGTTCAAAAAGACGATATTACAAATATTTCAAAATATTCCTGTTAACATTGATCTGTGATGTAGGCTCAAGATTCTAAGAGCTTGTTTAATGCGAAAGGGAATTACCCAAGGTTATCTTGAAGGAAAAAACAGATACAAAAATAACCCAGAATTTCATTTTGCAACCAAAATAAATAAAGCATTTTTTTCCTTTCCAACTTGCATTGTTATATACATGATAACACACTTTTCACAGAGCTAGAGATAAATCCATCAAAATTTTACTTGTGTCCTTTCATCACTATGTGACTCTATGGTTCCTTTGCCAGTTTCTAACCGGGCAGAAAAACAGAGAGGATGCACTGTCCAGCTTTGTGCATTAAGTAGCTTCAATTAGAGGTTATCGTTGTTTTCCCACACCAGTCATTTGCTCCAAATAGGCACCATAGTAACAGCTTCTTGACATGTTTCCAAAGAGCTCATGGGGATCCTCTTGAAACACGTCCTGCATATGTACTCTCTCCTTCCACAAAGATTTTGGTCTCATTGAACCTGAATTTGTTTATTTCAGCCTTGACATTTGGATCTCCCCGCTCCCTTCCAGAGACAGCGTCATTTACATCGCAAAAACACGAGGTCCAGTGTCACTGTATTCACTTTGAAAAGCAGGCTGAAAACAGCTTTAGCCTGGCTGGGGAGGTGGGGGGAATAATTTCTCAGAATCATCCAGAAAAAAGAAATGCTAAGTCTCCTCATCCCATAGACAGAGTTGTTTTTGTGGAACATAGTAGGTAAAATGGTAGCCCTTGCTGCAGCTTTTTATGCCACACTTGTAGGTGGAGCCTTTGCCCATGCTGTCCCGGCTTCGGCAGTACTTAAGCAGACAAGGGTACCACTCCAGACGAAGGCTGTATGTACAGAGACATGGCTGCCACAAGTCCTTTGTAGAGTGACAGGCTTGAAAGCTCGGCACCTCTCCTGTCTGAGGCAGGACCTCAAACATGGCGCCTTCCACTCCTGTAACACAGGCAGGGTGGGACATAAACATCAGAGATTGGGATATTTGACACAAAAGCACCGTAGGAATCCTACGTTTCACTCAATTAAATACTGAACTGAGCCAAAGAGAGGGCAAACAAAGTGGATACCAGCAGTAAAAGTGGGACTTTGTTATGCAAAGGGGATGCTACTGGGAGATAATGGTGCGGGCTGCTTGGTGAACCATGACCATCAGCATTGTTTTCCATATAACAGTGCTGTCACACAGATTCGCCTCCCTGTGTGTAAAATTGGACTTCATTACCGTTAAGACACCAAGTCCCATGGAAAGAAAAGCAGAAAAGCTACTTATTAAGCTACAAATTACACATAATTTTAAGTACTTCAGCTGCATCCAAGCTAATCTATTAATCATTTAGTCATAAATATAAAATAAACAGAGCCTGTTTTCATTCATATACCAGGATTTATACACTGACATCTACATCTGAATAACAGAGGTTCTCAGGAAATAGCTTTGCACAATTTCTATACCAAAAAGGTTGCGACATTGTGATGAATGTGTTTTTATTGAACAGACTTCCCTTAAGGCTAATTGAGGTGACAGGGAAGTGTGATGCATGATGGGATAAGTTCAAGGGAGTAGCACTGCTGGTAGCAGTGTGTTTAAGAGTTCAGTATGAGTTTTTTGAATAAAGTTCAATCACTGACTCCACCTCGCATGACAAGTAGCTACTTGTGGTAAAAAAAGATAGTATATATTAAAGGAAGTGCTATTGGCAAGCTACTGAAAAAGTATTTAAGTTAGTACAACGGATGCTTGTGGCAAACAAATCCCCATCACTGGATATTAATTCAGGGGAAATGTGAAGATAATGCAAGTTTTTTAGTATCAGTTCCCTTCCTCATACTTCTGAGCTAAATATAGGACATTTTTGAAGAATGTGGGAGTGCTGAGAAACATTAGGGAAACAGTATTAACAGCCTTATCAAGGGAAACCCTGGAGATAAGACTCATATCATTAAAATGAAGAGGGAAGAGTTTGGGAGATGGAAAGAGGGAAGAGAGACAGAGATAAAGAGTGGTGGAGTGGAGGGGAGGGGTGAGAGAGGAGAGAAAACAGACATATCTAGCTCAAACACGATACAAAATGCACAGATAAGGCTCAGATAACCCCTGACCTTTATCCAGCCAGTGTTTGACATCGGCTGCTCTGGTGTAAATGGCTTCTCGGGCCTCGCTGCACATGTTGTGTATGTGCGAGCTGAGCTGCCAAGCTCGACTGAGATTGACGGCTGCGCCCATGCTCAGCTGCTCCAGTCCTCTACGCTCCTCTGCCAAGCGGATGGCCTGAGGATTTTTCTGAGCGGACAACACAAGGATCAGTGTTCATTCCCCCGGGAGGTTCACATAAGAAAACACATAAGTGCTGCCTGATGTTGACATTTTTGGAGCTGCTATGTCATACCTGTCTGAGCCGAGCCATAGACTCGGTGGGGATGATCTCATTGTGGCTGAGGCGAGAGATGAAGCACAGGGCCTGGTACTGGTTCTGTCCTCGTTCCATCTCGCCCAGCACCAGCGCTCGGAATATCTTCACATCCTGCCCAATACAAATAAGAGGAGATGAGTGGCTGAACAGATAAACAGATGATTCATGGTGACATTGAAAGCAGAGCCACATTAACTGTCTCTTTAGTTTTATAGGCCGATGCACAGATTAGTACAAATATTCTCTCCATTTGTGTACTTAACGCAACACTTTTCCAGACGCTCAAAGTCATTTAGTATGTGGATTTCAAAGATGTTCAAACAACTGTCTACTAAAAGCCAAGAGGGGTTTATTTTCACTGCGCATATAGAGCCACATCTGACGGTTTGTTGATCATTTTAATTGCCTGTAGGCCTGTGTAGCGTTGCCGCATTCACGCTCTGCTTATTTTTACTGTCAAATTATGTCTTTGGGTCGTTTTCTTGAAAAACATATCAACGTTTCTCACACGCGGTAAAAGTTGAGCATATCTTTCAGAAGTCTCATGTGGAACTGTGGCAGTAGGAAACAGCAACAGTGGAGAATTCACCAAAAAACATCAACTTGTTGCTGTTGGCAAGTGTGCGACAGATCTGGCGCCAGACCCAAGGCCATGAAGAGTTCTGTGAGTGGGTATGCAAAGCATGATGGGAAGCTCCAGCAGCAGGAGAGCAGAGCAACAGACCTGTCCTCCTATTCATCAGACCCCCTCTCTCCCCTCTGGGCTTCACCCTTGAGACAGACACACACTGTCCCAAACACCCCTCCTCCGCTTTTCACACACCCCTCTGAAGCAAACAGGCTGCAGCTTCAAGGCTTTCACTCCCTGAGCAGGAGGATCTCTGGGACGACTCAGATAAGCAGGCCTGAGATAAACCTTTGTGCTCTCCTTAAGCTCTTTGGTCTCACTTCCTGTCAGCATAACTGGACAGGCTGACAAGAAACCAATGCTGGGAGGTGTTTATGTTCTCGTGTGGTTTATAGACTACTGGGCTAGCGGTCTGTTCAGGAGACGATCTCTTGCCGGTGAAAAGGAGTTTCTGGCATGTGTACAATACAAGCAGGGGTGTTACACAAGACATCATGTGATAATATTTGACCTTTGGAAAGCAATTTACCAAGCAAACATTGATTTACAAGCTATAGGCAACATTATTTCCATCAGAAGTCATGGACTCAACGACTTATGGAAAAGACTGAATTATCAACCTCAGATGTTCCTTTACTGTGATAGTGACCCAGTACGTAAGTTTAAAAAACAAAAACAAAACAAAAATGATTAAAGAGTATGTCAAGAGGAGGCATGAATATATCACCATGAGATGGAAGACACATGGGCTACGATGCTGACAGAGACCAGCAAGATTGTCACTTCCTTCAAGAGTCAGGAGACACAGAGGCCACGACTTCAGGACCTCCCATATTGCAGACACATGGCGCTACACCGGGACACTGCGTGGAAGTGTGTGTGTATGTAGGCAGAAAAAGAAGGGGGGGAAGGCAATTTGTGTCAGCCACATGGCAGCCCCAGGGCTCTCTGGGTAATTACAGAGAAGCTCAGAAACTCCACATACTCTGCTTTTTTGGAGAATAAGCTACAGTAGACACTGATATCGATTCCTCCAGTGTGCGCGAGTGTATGTGGCGTGTGTCCTCTTACACGTGGTACAGGCACGTTTGTGTGTTTTCAGATTAATGATTCTCCACCATGAAAGCCAGGAGGACAAGTGGTGTGTGCCAGCACTGCGAGAAACGATATTTTTACGATGCATCTTAAAGTGTTTTCACACCTACATAATTTTTACACTGGTTCAATCTGACTGGGGTTCATTACTCCACTTTGTACAGTTTGTACGAGCACTCCGAATGGTACACAACATCTGCACCCACTTTATATTAGGCGGTTTCAGTCAGATCTCAAACAAACGCTCAAGCCAGACCAGTTCTGAACCAATAAAGTCATTATTGAACATCTTGGTTGGTACAGAGCCAGAGAGAGCAAGGTCCTTGGTCAAGTTTATCCAAGACCTCTTAATATGGACACGTTGAAAGGTGGTATGTTCAGTCGTCTGAAGAAAGCATCTTCAGACTTCAGTCTTCCAAACTTGTGACCCAAGGTGGTTTTCACATCAAGTTGTGCATTCAGCTGCATTCGTTCTGTTTGGAATCTGAACCAAAGGACAACTGCAACTACAAAGTATGTCCTGTTGATGGTCTGTGTTATTTTGTTATTCTAACATTGTAAACATCTTGTTTTGACCGTGTCACTCCACCCCTTGACATTTCTGACCAATATGCACATTCTCCATTGGATTTTATTGACATATTTTGGCTTGCATGGAGATTTTCTGCGTGAAACCAAACCGAAAGTGGAGTAAATCAAACTGTCAGCATATGTTTACATGCACACTGTGCTCCAATTTTTTTGTCTGAACTGCAATAAAGGCAAAAAAAAGATGCTTTTGAAAACAATCTGTCCGTCACTGAATGTACACAAAGCGTTTTGTAATCAGAGAGGAGAGCCCGCAGGGTACCCAAATGCATGCAGGTGCCATACAGTTTGTATGCCTGAATAAATGTAAGCAAGCACATAATCTAATCATGATGATATTTTAAAAATATACATTTGTGGTCGGATTCTGTAATCTATATTAAAGTGTTACTGTGCATGTATTTGGTTTTGGGCTGCACGATATGGGGCAAATTGTGATGCGTGATTACTTGTTGGATGATGCAATAACAATTAAAAAAAGTCATGGAATAAATCCAACATTAAGATTTGCTGAGTCTCTTATTGTACCTGCTGTATACACCATACTTAGTGTATACATTCAGACTGATGATGATGATGTGAATTTTGTGCAACGAATCAAAAATATGATGCCACGATCCCATAATTTTGGAGACAAACGTTGGCAGATGCATAGAATATGTTTGTATTGATCCTAACCGAAGTGATCATTCATGTAAAATAGGTTTAGCACGTCTATACTGTGTCCCAAAAGGATTGTTCATGTTACATTCTTCAACAAGTCCTCCTCCAGCTCCACTCTCAATCAATGATTTTAATCATTAAATGAATTTTACTGCAGCCCTCTGACATATAACATTTGTGCTATATTACAGTAAAAGGTAACACAATCCATCACTGAAATCACCACTGGTGACCAACAATCACTGTCTGCATATGGACATGAGGGGTAACCATGACCTTATGGGATAGCAATGGCTCACCCGTGCTGTGGGTTTCGGTGCTGCTGAGATAATAATCAGTGTGGCTTCCAAAAGCAGAAGCAGAAGCAACAATGACATCATCTACCCTGTAAATACCCAGACGGACGGAGCAACTTTCCGCTTATTTTTTTGGACAGGAGCAGATTTCTGCCTGCATGAAGCCAGCATTGGCTCGAACACATTGAAATGTGCACAAATACGCACAGGAATACAAGCGAAAGCAAAAAAATTGCAAATGTATTCGACTGATGGATAAATTGATACACCTGCACACCAAAGAACGAGGTCTAATCGCAATTATCTTTCCAAATTTGGGTAAGAGCAGAGTAAACACTTGTGGTACTTTGTGTACAAATGTATACCGTTAACACAACTCAATATATACAACCCAGATGACGCAAAGTGGACCTAGTTAATGCAGGAAAAGGTAATGCAAATTCATCTACAGAATGTTACATGCAAGTAGACGTGCTGCAGCTTGAAAATGAAAAAGTCAGGTTATTTAAAATCTCAGCAATTTACTGCGGACGCAAAGCCTATAGCAGGCGAATGAGTCAGCCTGTAAAAGTACATTTCCACAGAAGTGCATGAAATTAAAGGTTTGCAGACCAACATTTAGAGAAAATCACCAGGTGCGGGCATTATGAATTAAAAGAGTGACATTTTCCTGTTTCAAAAAAGACAGATAATACCATAATCAAAGGACAGTGTAGCCTTGAGTTTTTCTCCACCAGAGCCGTGTAAATGTCAGCACGGCTATAAATAATCCACGCTAATACAGATTCCTTAGCATTGCTCTGTGACACCAGGGACTTAGTTCATTTGGAAGCAAACTACCACTGGCCAAGAGCCAAACACAAGTCTGTATTCATGACCCCTGACTAGCGGGTCATACCAAGACCTGTTTAACAGGGGAGAGGTAGGTGTCCGTTTCATTGGTGGTTACCTTTAGCGGGCCAGATTATTTAAGAGGTTCACAAAAGCCTATTCAGACGCTCAAAGGGCACCATTTACAGCAAACATTCTGTGTCACTGTAGCAGCTTCCCCAGTTAGCCAAACACGTTCTCCTCACAGATCGTACAGTTGGTTTACTGGCTGCAGTGGTATACAAAGCCACAAACTTGAGGTCCTGTAGAAGGAAAAAGTATTTTTTTATGAGAGGTGCGTAGCTAAAATCAGTTTAGTGCTGTGTACCATAGAAGGCAGTAGACGCTAACTGTACCAACTCACGCCTGCACGCACAGATGAACACGTGCACACGAACACACACATGCAGGCGTACACAAACACAAACACAGGAGGCAAATGCATGAGGTCCTTCCTGTTTTCACAATCCCCTCTAAACCCCCTGTCTGTTGATAAGGCTCAAGGCTGATTGTGGAGGCCTGTTGGGCAGCCACGCTCTGTTGAGTCATTTGGGATCAGTCAGGGAGTTTAAATGCACGTTAAATATTCAATTATACTCAGATTTAGGCTTTACCTTGCCATTTGAAAACCATTAGACAGAAATTGTCACAACTTGGCATTAATCTTCATCAAAATAAGAGAACTATTATGCAATGGTAAATCTTTCAGCTCACGCATTTAAATGTCATGCCTTCACCTGCATTTCCTGAGATGCTGAACATGGATTAAGCAACGTTTTGGCATATCGTAGAACCCTACTAACTTCATCCATTATCCTACGCATGCATTTGAGCATGTAAGGTACTTTGAAACATCCTTGTCTGTGTTCTCATGAATTATTAATACTAACCAATAAATGCGGAGCATCTCTTCAAGGATCGTCATTTAATCAAAGTCTAAAAAGTTTGCATAGTCCCACAAGTATACACTAGATAAATAACTGGACTAAGAAGCACAGAGCAGAGAGCTGAAACATTCAACAGCTCTCCAACTGACCCCTTCAGTTTCCATTAGTGGGAAAAATATCTACAGACCCCTACCCAACCTAAAAGCCCCTGATAAAAACAACAGGGGGATTTACCATGTGTTTGGTGAGGGGGGGGCGGTATTTGCCTCGGACAGTGAAAAAGCACAGGTGTAACCGGGGATTAAAGATCAAGTTGGAAGACATGGGGCGCGACGGTGAGACCCACTGACACAAACAAAGAAGCAGAAGGAAAAGCCGCTGTGCCGGGAAATGCGTTCGTTGAGGCTAATTACAAAGGCTCCGGGGGGAAGAATGTGGAGTCACGTTTGGGCCTGGTCACACCTGGCTGTCCAAAGAGCGAGCCAATTAGCAAACAGTGGCAGTGAATGGGCAGTAAAAACACGGGAGGCCGCTGAAAGAAAGGTGTTCCCCTTGGCTCTTTCTCTTGTAAACAATGGAAGGTAACTTGTTTTCCACACTGCCGGAGAACTGGAAGCTGTGATATTACTTGCTACAAAAGAACTAAAGAACAAACTCTGCAAAAACGTGCAGGCCACCATGCCAGACCGAGCCATTCACACTGAACCTGCATGCAATTACCCAACACTAAAACTGTTTTTGGTTACTTTGCATTCAGGAAATGAGAGGGGGAGAAACAGTGGGTGCTAACGGGGAAGGAAATGAGGCAGATAGATAAAGAATAAACACTGGAGATGGCCGTAGCTTCATTCAGACTCCAAGTATTGTTCCTCAGCATTCACACCCCGTTGCATGAGTCACTCCAACACCTAATCACACCATTTTACGGCAAGACATTCAAAAATAATGGTGTCATTTTCCATGTGTTATTAATTTTGTTTATGCCATTTTCTCATTCCCAACTGTGATACTCAATGCTGATTTGGTTTTTTTTCATACTGATCAAAAGGGAAAAAACAGATGTGTCACATGGAGGCAAACACAAAATCACCGCTAACATTTTCGTCATTAAATTTATTCAGAGAATTTTAAATTGCATTCAGCCGTTTAATAGTTTTTGTGCTGGAATATCAGGTCACGTCTTGCTGGTTTCTGCATTACACTTTGAGAAGGTCGTAAGTTATTTTCATTTCATTTCAGCCCATCCTGTCTTCTACAGAAGCAATACAATAGAAAGTGTATTTCATCCCTTTCACGGTGAGAAAGAAATGTAATACAATGCTGAGTATCTGAGCTGTGGACCTTTATATGTACACGTAGCACGGGAATTGACTGCAACAAGGGCTGCACATCTCATCGAGTTTCTGACAGGTGTAATCTTATAACCTCAAATTGTTACAAATGATCATGATTATGTACTGCACGAGCCACAAAAACAGTCTCCCTGCAAATCAAATATTGTTACTTCAGCAATACTGTCCATCACCACGTGTTTGCCTGTGGGAGAAGGCTGTTGACCGTCTGGAGGCTCTGATTTTCCTCCCATCAGCCTGTGAGACAATGTGGGATTGGGAAGCTTTTTATTTTATTGAAAGCATTACTGACCAACATCTGGTCTGCTGGTGGGAGCAGGATGAAGGATAAAGACATCAACATGGGCTTGGGGACCATGAGGGGCCAAAGAGGCCCATAAGGGGCCACAACAAGGCTATGGCTGATGCTATTCCCCTGGGATTCAGGGTTGACATGAACAAAAGCTTCCAAGGAAAAGGAGTTCTTAGGGGCGAGTCTGTTTTTAAAAAGACCCACTGGCTGCACACATTGCATATAATTCCTCTACAATGCAAGATAAATGATGTAGAAACAGCAGCATAAAACGACCACTCTGTCCTCAATTTAAAGGCAGAAAATATCTGTGGGATGGTACAAAATCCCAACTTCCCCCTAGAATAACTTCATGAGACATTTATTCATTCACTCCCTTGAGTCACGCATGGACCTTTCTTAATGAAAGACTGTTTAACGAGACAGTCTCACTGCAATTCAAGTGAGCGACACACCTTGTTTTATTATGCAACGAGTTGGCTATGAGAAGAGCTAATTTTCCCACGCACATACGGGCCATAAAGGATAGGTGTGGGTAGGAGAGAAGGTCTTCGATAATATGGCTGCACAAAAAGGAAAGTCTGGCTGAGTATTCCTTGTGTCTTTATTCAGATAAAAAACAGTGATATACTTGGAGACAAATGACTGTCATATTAACTTTCACAATAGTAAAAAGAAATCCTCATTTGCCCTCGTCTTCTACTCTACCCTGATGATTGCCTGAAATGACAAGATTACCAGGAATATGTGACACATGCCTGTAACAAAGTCTTAACAAGTTTGTGCAAGCTACGATGTGGCAAAGAATATAAAAAGGGGAAGTCTGAAATGTTGCAAGTGTACTGACATACCTGCAAGCAAGACAGTTAATAACAGTACAACAGAACAAGTCTAAGAGACCTTCAAAAGGACATCTGTCAAAACGGGTCACAGATACCGAGCTATATCCCAAAGGGAGGGCACACAGAAAAACCAACGAACCTGCCTCCCCACCCCCACCTCTGACTCTGCCTTTGACACGGTGCATGTGGGTGTGTGAAGAATCTCCAATTCATTCGGAGCAAGCTTACTGTATTCATAAAGGCTCCCAGCTTTGAAGAGAAGCAGGATATACAGTGGAGTGGAATTGGCCTCGGGGCAAAGCGGCCCTGGCTGAAAGACAATCCATTTATTAGGACAAAATGAGAATTGATCAAATGTTTGCATGCTCTTTCACTCCACTGTGCCATTCTCCACAAAATCCCCAGTCATTTAACATGACCGTGTGAGCTTGAGTATCAAGTGGCTTCCGAACATCTGTTGCTCACTTGACCCATCAGCACAGCACATCGCTGTGTCAGGGGAGCACTAATCACTTTCGCCACGTCTACACTTGGCGCATTTAAGTGCACACCAAAACTCTGTTTATACTGCAATTATGGCAATAAATTAATTTATGTCAACCGTTTATCAAACAATGCAATTACATTGAAATCGACACAAATCAATGTAAGCGGTGAGGATGATTTATGCAGAGTTCAGGCAAACTAAAGCACTTACATAACATAATTTATTGCTTTAATTGGAGTATAACTCAACTTTTACAATGCACTACTATACCAACTTCCTGCATTGCTCAATCTCCATATTTCTAAATCTGACTGTAAGACATAAAGCATTGACTGATTTGTGTTTCTACATCTGGAAACACACTATAGCAATTTCTTAAACCTCTCAAATATGCGAGACATTTCCCCTGGATTAAACTTCAAGAAAAGGTTTACGTTGTGTTCAAGGTCTGTGTTTGACCATAATTTGCTACAGCCCTCCTCGTAGAGGGAAGGAAGAATCGGACTCTTAAACCACAATAGTACGCCAGTGTTCCGATGTGTTTAGTGTTAACAGAACATGACTTATTGAAGGCAGATTGTTGAAACATGACAGCATTCTTTTGTTGATGCTTGACCATGATAAGATACACAGGAAATCAATAAAATTTAAGTCCCTGTACTTGTCCATGACATATTAAAAAAACAATGAGTTTTTTCCGGGGTTTTTTCTGACTAGTGGCCCAACAAAACGATTACATTCATAGTGCTGACTGCAGTTTTCAATTACAGCTTTTTCTGCTCAGCACTGGATTTTCTATGGCCAATAGGCTCCGTTTAAGTCTCTTTGACCCAGTAACGACCTACGACAAGCTAGCAAACATATCAATGATATGGGTAATATAGCCCACTAGGTGCCATTTCCAACCTAAGTGTTGCCTGGCCTGGAGGCAATCAGTCAAAACAAGGGGGGGGATTTCTAATCCAACTGTGTGGATTGGGGAAACAAATTAAGGCCTGGGTTTAAAATAGAAAAGTGATTCATAAATCACTGTAATCAAGTTTTGTGATTCTTTTTTTAACAGTTTCGGGATAAAATAAAAGTGAGAAAGCAGAGTCATTTTCTACTCTCTTATTTAGTGCCTCTTTGGATTCCATATGTTGTGCACCAGTATACAATGTGGATGTGTGGACGACATCCAACACAAAGTATTGACATCGTTCAGCATTTCTTCCATACCATGTCTTCCAGAATGTCACAATTAATCTGGGGTATACTTAAAATGTTCATCTACAGAGATTTACCCTACAAAAGGATGATAAAAGAAAAAAAATAATGCTAGTAGACACTACGTTTACAAGGGCTTCTTCTTCTCTTCTTATCTTAAGTCAAGTATCCCACATCAGGTACACAGTACTAAGGAATACACACAATATGGAAGAGATAGATGCGATGCATCATCCTTTCCGTGAGTCCGTATACCTTCACAGTAACCCTCTGAAAATGCCACTATGACTCATCTGCTTGGATAAGGTTGACTAAACTTTCCTCACATCCTGCAGATCACCCAGACTGTGTCCAATAGTTTAAACATTAACCATCACATTTCAGCCATGTATTCACCAAAGAGCTAAGAGTCAGACTGCTGCTGTCCTATAATTTATCACAAAGTTCCCTTAGAAATCACGAGAGTCGCTGCCAAATTCCACGCTGATGACAGGCAGTCCCTTCATAAACTGACTGGACCAGACAAAATGTTTAATTAATCTCAGGCGGATTACATGTTAGTATCCTTTGTGAGGACGACATTTCAAGATTTACCACGTCAGTTACTCTCACACAGCGAATAACAGAGAACAAAAAGCAAAGTACTTTTATCTAAGTTTCCAACCCACGCTTGGCAGCGCAGAGGCTTTTTACATCCCTATTTAAACAATCTTCTTCCCACGTGCGTTTATCTGGTCTGTAAATTCACTATGGCAGCTGGAAGTGACAGCTCATCCAACGTTCCATAAATCTTGGTGATACTGCGACGAGCCGGATCAAAAACACATGCAGGAGGAATGAGGAGAGGGCAGGAAGTGTAGTGTGAGCAAAAAAGAAAAAGGCAGAGAGAGGGGGCAGGGGGAGACTGACCTACAACTGGTGCAGATAAATCAGCCAGCGGAAAAGTAAAGTGATTTAAGAGGTTCTATTGGCTTTATTCAAATAAACAAAACCATATGTGCGCACAGGGTGCCCACACAACCAAACACACTGTAGCCTCCCTGCTCGCAGATAAATGTGTGTCTCTATACCGGTGTGTCACCAATGATTGGGGGCCATGGCCTCTTCTCTTTCAACTCTAAATTAGCCATTTTGGTTGGAGAACCAGACACGCAGATCAAAAAGGTCAGACATGCCCACTTAATCCTGGTAAATCTCCTTCTTCACATCTCGCCAGCCTGTCAGCTCCTGTGTGACAGCAACCATCACACACACATGCCTTTGCTCCAAGAGTTCTCCGTCCACTCTACAGTTGTATTTTTCCCTGCCAAGACTGACACGTAACGCGTGAGTAGTTTTTGTCAGAAGTGAGACAGTTTCACCTTTCAAATCATTGTAAATGCAAAGCTGGTCAGGAGAGGACACTCGATATACTCATCTACTTTTAGAAGAATGCTAAATATGGCCACTGATGATGGCCTCTGGGCTGAACACACGAGCAACAGGGGTTTTAAGGTTATGGGGTTTGTGGGCATCCACATCTGAGGTAACAGCAGTGGTCCTGACCTCTGGAACACTCCCACTGACATGGAAAAGGATGAATGCAGCTCTGAAGTCCCATTTGTATCTGTCCGAGCTACAGGGATTTCAGCCTTTTGGCAAGTTTTCCTCCTATTTTGTGACCTTGCATCCTTACCCAGAGGCAACCAGTGGATTAAAAATGACATTTGATAGAAATGATGTAATTGAATTACAAAGGTATCAAAGCAAACTGACTGCTTAATTTCAAGTTTTGTGTACTTATTAGCCACATACACAAGCCTGCAAATATTATGTGCAGAGAAATGCTTTGTCACACCGCTCTGACTGTGCACACTAACGACATAAAGAATAAAAATAAGAGAAAGAACAGAGCATCAAAATGTCTGCTAAAATCGTACAGACTAAATGCTAAATGAAAAAAAGAACAAACAAACAATAACAAAATCTATTTGTTATATATTGTATAATAAGATATCCTCACTGTTAGCATCCACGCTAATTGAACTCTCTATCGCTGTGTGTAAGCTCCGCCTCCTGTAGACCCCCTTTTTTCCGGGGTGTCACACTTCCCGTTACCTCTGACCACGCCCCTTTTCCCTGTTTTCCTCTGTGGAGGATGAGCTGGTAGCCAATGTGTATGTTATAAGCTGCAAGTTTTATTTAGCTTTATTTTTATGGTCAGAAATAAACGAGGTCCAGTGCACGACCGAGAGTTCTGCCTTTCTATACAACACAATGACACAGAGGCAAAGAATCCGGCAGCTACACTGGGGGCAACAAATTAGCAAGATTGTTGTTTACTATACGTGTTAATTCCGAATTTTTAACAGGGACAATTAAATCAAGGACATTGCTTAAATCTGTTCCCAAAAAATAATTTTGATTTCTTAGGGACCTCCTGGAAACTGTTGGTGAGCCACAGGTGGACCCTCTGCCTACGTTTGGAACTGACGTGAAGTAGAAGTGATGAAAATGTTTGCAACAAACTAATCTCACAGTATTAATAGTTTAACACAGCACAGCGTTGACCGGCGCTCACCTGTCTGAAGTCAGCCACAAAGGTAATGAGAGTCCCATCTCCCTGCTTGAATTCCAGTGATATGGAGTCTTTTTCGGTGTCCGCCTCCAACACCTCCTCCGTGATGAGCCCGTCGGAGAGCCGGACGCGAACCCTCAGCTCGGAACACAGTCCCAGTGTGACCCACAGCGCCAGGGCGCACACACAGGTCAGGATCCGGACGGAAACCGGAGAGACGCAACACGCAAACATCCCAGAAGACGCAAAACTGAAGCGGACAAAAGAAAACATTGAGCCGATTTCCACGGCACTGCGTTCATATCATAACTTTTCTTTTATTATCCTACATTTCGGAAAGCGTTTTCCTTCATTTTCAGCGTAGGACTGAACTTTACGCGCCGCCTTTTCCCATACGATCCGTAGAAATTCTCCCGTGTCCGCCTGAACTCTCCAGAAATTAAACACCGCGGCGACAAACCGTCAGTAAAATCTCAGCTTTTCACCTCTGGGAGTTGAGTTCACCTCCAATCAAAGTCTCTCGCTCCGGCGTTGTGGATCGGATCATGCGCATTTCACTTTCCCCGCACCGTCGGCATTACTCGGAGGATCGCACGTTGCTTCTGCTTTGTGTTGCTATTCTCGTCTTTTTCTTCTGCGATTCAAGAGTCCCGTCACTTCCTATCCGTCGGTATCCCACAGCTCGCCTGGCCCCCAAACTTTCAGAGTGAGTGTGTGTGAGTGAGTGAGTGAGTGAGTAAGTGAGTGCCGTGATGGTAGTAAACTCTTAAAGCCACACCGCCCTCTCCAAACTTTGCCCACCCCTTCCCCCAAGGCCTCATGTGATCCTGCAGCACACCAGCAGCAAGCTGGCTGAGCTAATAATACTCCTTAATAATACTCCTCAACAATTACTACAAAGATGCTGTAAATCTGAGCTTTGCCGTTGCTGTTGCCTGTCCTCTCATGGTGCAGGGGTAAATAAAAATCTAGACAAACTGTAGGCTGCTACTGATGATTAAAAAGAACCAACGAGCGAACTAGAACGGTTTGTGAACGTATATGCGATTAACCCAGCCAGACATCAATGGATTCATTTGTTAGGATTCCACAAACATCACTTTTGATTATACGTGGTGTTAGGGTGGTGCATGGTAAAGAGAAGACCCCATAAAAAACTGTGGATGCGTATTCAGGATTTAAAACATTATTCATTTGGCAAAGTTTTGTCAATTTCTTCAAAAGTAATGTACCCATCTCATCCAAAATCAGATTACTCATCCCATAATAGACTATCAAAAGGCACAATGTAGTCCAGATACATTTTTAAGAGTCTTTTGGGGCATCTCCGCTTTATTATGAAATACATTATACAGGGAAATACAGGGCAGAGAGAGGGAATCAAACCTGTGCCCTTTGCCCTATGTGGCTTGCGCTCTACCAGGTGAGGCTCCAGGGTGCCCCAGTCAAGATAGATTTTAAATATTGATTCTTTTATTGTGACAAAGCAGTTCTCTTCCCGTGTATCAGCTTTTATGTTACGTCAGTATGCATACAATGCACGCATGCATGGAGTGAGGCCAGGGCCCTGTTACAGAAAAAGAGGATTTAGTGAAAACTCTGACTGTGTTAACGCCGTGTTGAGGGAAGCTCTGGGTTTTCGGTTTCACAAAGCCAGTTCAGCTTAACTCTGATTCAGTTACTATGGCAACATCTTCCGTGAAGCTAACCTGCTCGCTGACAGGTTTTCTTCAACAAACCCTGAGTTTCTCCTCCTGTGTATCTGAAGTCTGCAGACTAAAGGAAGTGTCAGACACGGCTTGTCCTTTTATTGAAGAGACGGTTGATACCGGACCACAAACACTCCACACAAATCTCCTTTGGGTGAGGGTGATCGGACCATGCTTGGATGTTTTATCATTCCTTCATGATTATCTGTCTCAGCGTTATCGTTTTCCTGCACAATCAATCATTTATCATTCCGATCAACATTCTCAGCCCTCATCATATTGTTAATATGACACCTCGTGGATGTGCTCTGACTTTATTTGTGTCGTTCCTTTTTTTTTGCCAATGGTAGTTTTCTATGTAACATAGAATATATATACTGTATATATATATATATACTGTATATGTTGGTCTGTCAGAAATGTGACTCCACAGAAGTGTTTGCTGTACACTTTCGTGGTGTCCCAAAGTCGCAGACTCACAACGCTCAAAGAAGAATTTGACAGAATTCGGGGTTAGAGGGTACCCCCTGCCAGCCCTATGTGCCGACCCCTGACCCTGATCCTTATCTTGGCTGACAGCGACATTACAACTGGCTCACTGCAGGAGCCGGGGTATAAATGACCATCGGCACGCTCAAGGCCTGGTTCCAGTGCCTTTTTGGACTCAGGGTCACACCAGATGGGTCATGTGATATTAATGTGGCATGTGTGATTCTCCACAACGTTGCCACAATTAGAGGAGAACAATGTCCTACTCAACCAGGGAACGATCTGGATAACGATCCTGAGTCTGACCACCCCGCTGGCGCACGTGATGGAAGAGCAGTCAGACACCCAGTACGCTATCGTCGCTTCTCATTGACCCGTCAGCTCCCTGCTGTCAACAAAGACTACATGCCTTTCATGAATTTCAAGAATTGAACCACTACACAAAAATCAGTCCGGCAAATTTCTGAAGTGGGCGAGCTCACATTGATAATAGGATGAATGTACATATATCATTCACAGTATTTTCTATCGTAAATTATATAAATGTTGAATAAGTGGAACACACGCTTTTGTCTTCATTATGGGCTCATATTCTGTACACACATTTGCACATATTTCTAACTCCACTGGGGAGATGTAGGAGGACCGAGCCCTTTTTCCTCCAGTTGCTAAGATGAATCGTGGGTTGGTTGAACAGACACAGATCAGCTGTTCCAAAACCAAAAACTTTCCCATCTCAGCGTTCATCAGCTTAGAGTTCAGGCTGAGGCTGAGAGTTTGTTAAACCAGCGCTCTGAAACAGGGCCCATGTTGGCGTAGAGTGTGATGAAATGCCCTCCGTGACATGCCAGTGTAGGAGATGTGATACTGCTTGCATTATAAATATATGAAGTTTTGACTTATTGGATGAATCAGCAAAACAATATGTAGGCATAAGAGAAAGACATGTAAACTTTTATATTCATAGATCCTTAGAACGTTTATGACAGCTAGGTTTATAAGAATAAAACGTGGAATGAAGATCAAGCACACAGGTTTGTCGTGTTTTCAGTTTGGTTAGAATTGTTGCCTCACAGCACACCACAGAAGGTGGTGGGTTTGAATCCCACTCCTTCCTGTGTGGAGTTTGGATGTTCTCCACGTGTCTGCGTGGGTTTCCTCTTGGTGATCCAGATTCCCATCTGCACTAGGTTGATCACTCCTGCCGTTGCCTTGACCAAGGCACCAGGTGGAGGATCTGAAGTTGGTCCACGCGCGCTGCTGTCTTCTTTCTTTCTTTCCTAATTTTGCCTCTACCCTTCTGAAATAAATCTTAGCTAATTTATGACCCTCTGTGATGACATATGGTTGATTCCTTGCTTCCCTCCAAAGGGGAAAAATACAACTACTTCTCTCCTCTCATCTGTTATTTCATTTTATGATGTCCTCCAGGGAAGGATTGGCAAATCACAGGTGAGAGCGCCCAGCCTGAAAAAAAAATGTGCATATCTGAAGGAAGATCTCAGCACACCATTAAAGGCTGATTATAGTGCTGCAGGTGTGATGTCCCTACAAACAGCCAAGTGAGTAACTGTTAACTCTATCGGCTGACACGCTGCATGCTGGGTGGGCCCCGGCTCACGTTGGTGACCTGGGGTGCTGCTTAAGACCAAGCGGTGATCGCTCCAGTGGAGCCGAAAACAAAACCAGAGGCCATAAAGCAGAGCAAACACTGTTAGCGGAGTCTGGTAAACCATACTGGGCTCTGGATCCTGATAGACTGGAGGTCAGGTAAACACTTCCCTTTGTGAGAAGTTTCAGTCCTCAAATATTCACCGGCAACATCTCACTTAGAAATTTGATAGGGCCGTCGAATAGCTGAGGGCTAAGAACCGCATTACAATTTCAGATGATGGGATGTGGGTTAGAGTCAAACTCAAATCAGGTTTATTTGGCCAAGTATGTTCTCACACACGAGGAATTTGTCTGGGTTGACAGCAGCTCAGTACACGTTTAGCACACTGGCAAGTACACAGAGATGAAAAGCAGCATCGGTTGAAATAAAGCAAAAGCTAGAATTGCAGAAAAATTGAAAAAAAGAACAAAATTCTGAATATTCTCTGTCACAGTTGAATTTGGTAGTGTAAATATGTTTTGAAGGCAATTTGATATTGATATATGGCATTTTTAATGGAGCATTTTGCCATCTGATTGTGACAGCTGCTGCCACCAGCTGCACATTGAAATCCATAAACATACCACACAAAACCTTTTAGTCCGTGGATTACCGTTTAAAAGTCTAAAGAACTCAGCTCTTACAAACAAATTTATTCAAGAGTTTACAGTACGGCTCGGGGGCACACACTCTTAAAGGCACACTAATGTAATTGTAACCACTTATCTGTGGCGGCGTGGCTTAGTAGGGTGGTCGCCCAGTGATCAAGAGGTTGCCGGTTCGATCCGCCCGTCCATGTCGAAAGTCCCTGAGCAAGACCCTAACCCTGAATTGCTCCTGACTAGCAAGTGGGCCTTGCATGGTTACCTTGGCAGTCGGTGTGTGAATGAGTGTATGAATGGGTGTATGAATGGATGAATGAGAGGCAAACATTGTACAGCGCTTTGGATAAAAGCGCTATATAAATGCAGTCCATTTACCTCTTATCTCTTGGGATTCATCCATCTTCCCTCGCAAGTAGCAAACAGTGTGCTGCTACATGGGACCAAGCTTAAATACTCCTTAAATACAGGCCTGTTGGACTGTACTACATGACCTACATCAGAGGGGTGTCTGATGTCATCGCTCTGTCAGAGTCAAGCCACCACCTGGAACAGATTGCTTTAATCCACCTGCTATTAAGTATGGGCTAGCCAGCAGGATTTAAAGCTCTGCTGTGGAGAGAGAGGAAGAGAGAGTTTCTCTGGTGTGTGATAAATTGTTTTGTAGATATTTTTGGTCAATAAAACCCCTATTTTTCCACTTTGCCTGTTCTCCCAATTTTTTTGCGTTAGCCCTGGTCCTTGAACAACATCCAAACACGACATCCAAGCAGAGTATCGAGTGTCCAAACACAGCAGCCCAAAGTGCAGTAATCCTGCTCTGCTCTAAGCTTGGCAGAAACGCAGACTCATATTACAGAAGGTGTTTGTGATTAACTAGCAAACACTGAAACAACGGTCCACGTACGAGTAACCACTTCATTGGCCTTTTCACAAAATATATTCAATTGCAGTGTTTTGCGTAATTGAAATGATAATCCTGACCTACAGAGATATTAAAATTCTCTTGTACCCTGTTGTTTTGTTTTTTTGTTTGTGTTGTGTGTGTTTTTTTTAGTTTAGAGGAAGAAATCTCATCTCACCTTATCTCACCTCATCTCATTTGAATCTCATGAACTGAAAAACTCACAATAAGAATGGATTATGACCAAATTTAATACGCAAGGTGAAAGTTGTGAGATAATTTATACAAATCTATGCCAAAAAGTACTCAAGTCCTGCATACTTGTACACCAACTCTCACTATAACTGTTAAAAATTTGAGGTATTTCCATCCTTTGATGAGGGACAATTGTGCTTATTTGTGAGGTATTCTGGTTTGACTACAGCCAGGATGCTAATGCTGCATTCCAGCCATGTGTTTATGTGTGTGTATGTGCATGGACATGCACAGAGTTTACATAAAATGCTTGCTTTTGACAGGGGATTTGTGCCACCCAGACAGGGCTTTTCACCAAAACAGCAATCTTTTTTTTAAACCGTTGAAATGCACAAAAGGAGGCCAGCTCCTATGCATTTCATTAGTTGTGTCACGTTGTATATAAGTAGCTGTCTGGAGGAAGAGAATATTAACCTCACATTTCTCTTCATTGTAGTGATTGAAAACTCAGGACAGAGAGAGACAATATTTGCTTTGTAGATTGATCGCATCACACGTAGGCGGGTAACCCAGCCTCCACTAATACCTCTTATTCCTCCTGGACAGCCCCAATGGTCTCATCTGTAATGGCTTTCTTGAACAAAGGATCCAGAGGTAAGGAGAGACCCTCCAAAAGCAACAGAGTAACCATGTTTCACCTCTGCAGGATTGCAGAGGGAGGGCTGCCAGTGGTACGGAGCCAAACTCTGTGGTTGATCTGTACTTGAGCTCTCCTCCAGACAGATGTGTGTGTGTGTGTGTGTATTTAAACAAGGCCTACAGGAGCCAAAATTAAACTGCTTTCCAGTACTCTGGTGATATTTCCATGTCTTTCTTCCCTCCCTTTTCTTCTGTCTGCCCGATTTGCTGTCCGTGTGTTGGGGGAGCAGCCAGACATTCAGCCTGTTCCCTGCTGCAGGCTGACTGAGGAGATATCCACTTACACATATGGGACAAGGCTGCAGGAAACCTTCTGGAGCACAGGCTAGCATGGAGGAAAAGTTGGATCATGGTGAGAGACTAGAAAGGAGAAGAGGATAATTAATTTAGCACATGATGAGTAAGCTATTGACAACCAAGTCTGTTTGGTTGCTGTTTAGTGAATGGTTTGCATTTCTACCAGCGTCACTTGTCAGTTTTTCCAAAATTAAAAGTATCACATCACTTTATGTTTTTTTTTTTTATTTAAGGGTTCGCTTGTCCCACAGATGTTGATTGGCTAAATATGGCTGACTCAGCCCATCTGATGAAGGAAGAGCAGAGAGGGTTGGAAAATATGAGGTGGCCTGGTACTCCAGATGATGCTGTCATGGCTTGCTGGTAAACTTGAGTCTGCAAAGAGTAGAATTGCGTCAAATAGCTCTAAAATAATAGCTGATCTCATCATTTGGTCTACACCAGAAAGCTGAGACTCGGAGTTTGTCACTGTGTGTCATTTCATGTTGAGACACAGTAGAGCACATGTGACAACAGCAGCACACAACATGAGTGGAAGCCAAAGCTATTGGCTCGTACCCTGCTTACAGCCAGGTGGACCATTCCTGGAAGTCTTTTGTATGGAACTACATTGTTTGATGTCTTCAAACTGCAGTAAGAATCATTAGGCAGCATTGGATGTGATTCTAAGCCAATTTCCACCGGATACCATTGTTTGTTTTTGAAGGATTCCCATGGTCTGGTCCAGGGCTGGAACACATGCAGACTCCGTTCTGCAGACTGTGATCCAGCCCGAACTCAATCATGAGACAGTCGGACTAATTGGAAACATGAAAAATTGGGTGACATGAAAATCAACGGAGGGCTGCCCGTATAAATGATTTAAATTTCTATAACCTACGAGAGGTCTTGATCTACGTTACTCATTTGGACCAATTTCAATTAGAAAAAGGCGTATGTTGTTTCAAAGAAAACTTTTTAATGCCTTAATCAGTCCTGATGATAAAGTCCATCTCGATGTCCTGGGTTAAACTTCACCTTCAAATATTTTGATACTGGTTAATGATTGATTATTTTTTGAAACCAGCACATTTCATCACATGGTGGTGATATCCAGATGTTCCACATGTGCATGGTCCACAAGATCCACATGTAGTTTGTTCAGAGCTGATTATACAACTTGTGGCAATAAATCATTGATCATCATAAATAGATTGAAATCAGTTTAAATTGGCACAGGCTTTCAATTTACGGACGCAGAGTGCCATTATAAGACACTTTACATGATAACAAAGTAATCTCTGCATCATTTCCTCACGCTCAAATGAAACGACGAGTCCACTATAGTTGCTTAACAATTTGTATGAATTTCAATAGTTGCACTTTTGCTTTAATCACCGTACAGACAGACATGGGAGCATGATGTGCATTTAAACAAAATAACAGACGACGGATTGCTTAACCCTTACTTCGCCTCTTAAGTTCCTTTGAAACTCTGAATCATGGAGGGAACCACGACGTAACACATCCTCTCAAAATCTGCCATCACTTATGTTACCAAACAATTCCACGGAAAATCCTGAGAATTTAATGAGAGGTGGGCGGGGGGGAGGAGGCGGGGGCAGGCTGATGGATACAGAGAGGAAAACAGTTCTTTAGAATGGTAAAACAATAAATAAACATGCTTTAGCTGCTAGCTGGGAGCGTTAAACCACACAGAGAGACTCTTTCCTGGCACCGTCCCAACAGGAGATGAAAGACAATCCCGCTTTAAATACAGAGCCAGGAAGGTATCATTTATCTTTCCCCATTATGGGAGGTCAAAGCTGTTATGATCTAATTTCTGAGGTGGAGCTTCTTCTCTCCCCCTCTAGAGAGCACGTGTGCAAAGACTTTTCGCCAGCGTTCGCTCTACGTGCTCGTGGTAATCACGGATGCCGATGTTAGCCTGTGGAGAGCCTCGAACACACGTCGCGAACACACCCATCGTCCGGGACGAGGGGAGTAAGATTTACTGCTGTAGATTTCATAAACTCTGCGTATAGGGAAATGTCTGGAAAGAAAATGAGGACGTCAAGGTGACTGATGATTGGCCAAGGATTTACACAAGAAACTCTCCCTCCATCAGATGTTGATTAAAGTCTGAGGAAACACATGAGTCACAAAACATCTGTCTGGGCTACGTGGAGGATCTACTCAGTGCCCCGTTAATCAAACCAACACATCACTTGGATTAAAGTTGTCATTTCTGCTGAATCACGGCGGGGGAATTCTATTCTATTTGGTTTATTCATGGACCATTTTACAATCAGTGGTGAAAATGATTCTGTTATTTATGCCTCGTGGATGTTGTGCAGATGATTTGGGCTGTGGCTGGATAGTGCTGATGATTGGGAATTTTCTTTGCATTCCATATTGTTGGATGATTGTACAGCTTTGTGTATGTGTGTATTAGGGTGGATGAGAGCAACTGCTCCCCACGGAGGTATCGCTGACGCACCGCACGACCCCAATCTGTCATGGAAAATAGAAAACATTAAAATTGCATTATCAACAAAGTTTAAAAAACAGTCTCCATATGAAGGTGGTGTGACTGTGATAATTTCATCGGAATTTAAGCCATATGTGGTGCACGTCTGCAAATCTTCTCATTCTGCGTTTGAACCATTGTGGTGAGTGGGATTACATGCACGTTAAAAGTTTTATTCATTAAACACCATTATTACATTTAAATTCAGATAAATTTGACGTAATCCTTAATTAATAACTTATTAGTTATTGTACATATTTTAAAAAAAACATATCACTATAAGTAGCTATCATATATATCACGAGTCCAAGGGTATTTTTCTGCCTTAAAAAAGTTTGACTCGACTGATGAAATCTGCGAACCGATATATCGGTCGGGCTCTATTACGTGGAATTACTGTTTGTCGGTAAATGTGTTTACTTGAGTTTCTTCTGACAGTCTGGATTGCACAGTAGACATGTTAGCACATCACAGGCAGTATTTTTCAAGCATATAGTCACAAACATAACACAGGAGATATGATACAGTTCATCTCTTTTCGTTGTTTGTGCTCTTCATCCCTTTCATCCCAATTCGTAAACTATATTTCACAACTATATCAGAGAGTTGTTGTTGTTGTTGTTGACATAGTAAAGACGTAGAACACAGAAAACCATTGTATCGATCGTGAATTGCATGAGTATGGATCATCGTGATGTGACAAACTCTACTGAGCCGAGATTGTTAGGGAAAAGAGTTTTGGGTTGTGGTTTTTTATACTCTTTGAGACTGCTCTCCACATGTCCGTCTGTCATTAGGTACGGCTTTGTGTGCAAACAGGCCTACCATTCAGATAAGAGGACAGTGTAATTGCCCTGCGGCTTCGGCAGTCACGGCACGGTCGCTGATCTTCTGCCAGCACAATCAAGATGCCTGCTCCAGATTAACACGCTGTAAACAAACCGGTCTTGACTTCTCCCTCGGTGACATGCCAGGCCTCCCTTCATTCTCTGGGATTATCAACTCTAACTCAACTGCCACCTTGCCACACGGGATGAAAACCTATGGACTGAATGCATCTGGAGTAAAGGAATCAGATGGGAAATGGCAAAATAAAATAGGATATCCAGCACCTTCCATACTTCTTTAGAATATATATTTTTAAAGTCAGGATCCGATTGTGTTTAATCCAGATAGTTCTTGCTTCTTTTTTTCTTATGTTGTGATTTGTGAAAGGCGTAAGAAGACAGGACAATTTCTTGTGAACCGTCAATACAAAATGTTAAGTTGTGCCTCTTTTAACTCACTCAGTCCAAGGGGAAAAAGTGATCAGGACGTCTACAAACACTAAAATCCAAAGTTTAACAAAAAAACTGTCTGCTATGTTGACAATGCACACAAGACTTTTGCAAACAGGTACAGTATAAAGTTCAAGTCCTTGCATAATGCTGACCAAAGCCAACAAATTAAAGGTAAAGTGTAAGCAAACAGAACGGGCCGGCTTAGGTAAAGCTGCTCTGGTTTGTGTTTTTAAGTGACGGTTTAGTCTGTGTTAAAACCTGAGAGACTTAGACGATGCTAGAATGCAGGGTTCTGTGTTAAAATCGTTAAATATTGACCTGAGTCGATGATGCATTTGATACTTAAACCTGAAATCTAAATGGGATGGAATGAATGGGGCCAGTGTCTGATGTAGTTTTCAGTTCTAGTTTTTTGTTGGTTTTAGTTTATGGTATAGTCATGAATTCAGTACGACTGGTTATTTGAAGCTTTGAATGCTGAAATGTTTGTACTCTGTACGTCCGTACTTAAACAGATTGATGCACTGGACACACTGAAAACTACATTCCCCGTGATTTTACTATCGGTGATGAATGCAACAGTTTTTGCAGCCCTCGATTTGGCAAATTGCTCTCAGTGTGGGAGGTTTCTCTTCCTCTCTTTATGGACTCATTTTCACCTGACAGTTCTTTGCGCAGATATAAACTTTAAGATGTGTTCTAGTGTGATGTAGCACAGGTGTCTCACGGATCTGTGTGCGGCCGACTCCTCAGCTTATAAAACGCCGGGCCGTTAAAATATTTCAAGAGATTTTTGTGAGATCAGGATGTTTTTCTGACATTTACAAAAGTATTTTAAAGAGAGAGCCTCGGTGATAAAGCCTGTGTGCACTAGCACAAAGAGGAACATCACCGTTACCTCCCAGATTTACACTATCTGACGCCGTTCTTTGTTTACTCTGTCACTGAGTCTTTGAGTTGGTGACACACAAACACAGGGACAGAATTTAGGGTGAACTTTCACTCCTGATCTTTGATCCCTCGCCATTGAAGGAGCATAACAGTCTTGAGTAAATCTATCTTATGTCCTCACAGTCCAGTGCTCAAACAAGGAACTGGGCATTCTTGTGGATGTGGGAGTCTAGGGAACGGCCCATCCATTTGAGATGTTTCTCCCATAAGCACGCCTTTGTGCGAGGGTGCCGTCTCTGTTGTCTGGTCAACAGTCAACAGCCTGTTTGACTCACACTCCCAATGCCATACTCTAATCAGTGCTGTGAACCTGCACGTGTTCAAGTAGACGAGGAGAGGAATCCCACAGTGTAGGAGTCCAGAGTTGGACTGGCGGGAGGGGATAATGAAGACCAGCACTGTGAGGTGGTCCAAATGGGAGCTGGAGTTTCGCCTGTCACACTTTATCCCATGTGTTTTATATTTTTGCCCGTTTCCCTTCAAACTCATAGATCATCGAGGGCCTCATGCTTGGAATGTCTGCTGATAGATCACAGGAAGTTCGTCGGACACACACACACACACATGCACACACACATTCTTCTATAACATCAAGGCTTGGAAGAGAGCATGCTGGGAGGAACACGGTGAGGACAGGGGGAAAGACGGAGTGACAGATGACCGATTCAAAACCCAGGATTAGGAAAAGCAAAGATCGTTTGATATTTTATGTTGGGATTAGTTGAGAATAGCGTCACACATCCAGACGAAGACAAACTGCATGTGAGAATTTAGATCAATATTGAATAATAATAAAAAGGGTTCATACTGTAAAGCTGAAAGATAAAGGATTGAGGATTAATCACCATAAATTCTCATCACGTTATTGTAATATATGACAGCATATGAAGAGTTTATTTGCAAAAATATATTGTGAAATTCTTATAAAATTGCAAATCAATTTAAGAAAAAAAACAAACCCTGTGCATTCCCAGCAATAATGATCACAGATAGTGTTAAAAAACATCAATAAATTAGCATAATACTGTAGTAATAAAACAAACAGCTAATACTGAAGTCCCCTGGAATGCACAGTAAAATGTTGATTTTAACTGTTAACATGCTGTTGGAAAAGAAATGTTTCTTTTCTCCGTGTGTAGGTTTGCAAACAGAGATTTGATCTGTTTTCGTTAACATTCCTTTGAATCTCTTCCTTACACGCTCCCATCCCAACACGCTGAGATAAAAACAGGGAGAAAAATCTTCCCTTGGATCAAATGACATTTTGGCTGTTAAGGTTTTAGAAATGCAATTTGACCTCTCTGGGGCAAAATCCTGAAATGAAGCAAAGATGTCATCTAATGAAAACCTCAAAGAAGACCACGGAGCTGACTGATGGTTATCAGCTCAGATGATGGTTGTGAGAGTTGTGCTGTTATGTGTCAGTACAGACAAGGCTCCCTAGCAACAAAATCTGAAGATGACATATATGTGACACAACGTTTAAGTGAAGCTTTGATTTGATTTAAAGAATGTCTCCACTTCAAATTGAAGGCCGCTGTAAAATTAGACAGCTGTAGGTGTAGGGATTCTTCCTGTTGATGCAAAAGTTTAAAAACTATAGCCACCTGTAGAAGACGGATGTTTGAAGTGCTTTAGTTTTGTACATTTCGGTATGATCGACGGTTTGCACGTTGCACTTTATACTCACAAAAGGTTTCACACAGATGTTTGACACGGATGATGACGACCAAGAATTTGATCTGATTCTGATGTGGAAAATTGGTTGAGTGACTCTTGAAAAAAATCTTACTTCAGAAAACTATTTAAACACATTTCTACACCAACCATCTAACATCACAGTCTGTTTATTAAATACATCACATTGATATAATAATATATGATCATCTAAATAAGTTGACTGTGTGGTGCCAAATGAATGCTTTGTTTTTCTTTAAATCATAGATTACTTGCCAAGTCTATAATAAAATCACAGTGAACAATGGCCACGCCCTCTTTGCACGCTGAGGTGCAGAGTAGTCATTCAAACCACCATCAAGGTGTTTCTGTAACAGATACAGTATTCATTTTCACATCAACAAACAGGTGTAGTAAAGCAGTGGCAGCTTAACAAGCAGTGACACCCACCCCCAAGGCCATGAGGGCGACTGAGGAAACACACAGGGGTTGGATATCACTTTCCTCTTTAATTAGAATCATGACTGTATCTAATGGTATAGATGGCAGGCAAGCTGATGTGGGATCCAGTGTTTCTGTTCCAGATCTGTGTCAAAAGGCCTTCAACGTGGTTTTTTCTTTATTTTGATTCATTCTGTTCAAAGATGATAAAATGAGAGGTCTTCTGTCTTTCTTGACATATTCTCATCATCAATCCAGACAGCAAGCTGCCTCAAATATCCTAATCTGTCAGATGTCCTTTGTCACTAATGAATTCCATTATTCAAGAGCAGCGTAGGGTTATTAGGCAACCTGTTGTTGAATTTGGAAATTCTAGCAGGTTGGTGTAAATAGACTGAGTCACGCCATGGGAGGGGCTGATGGGTAATTGTGCTCATTCAAACATCCCACACAGTGAAATGTGATGGTTCACTGCCAGAACCAAACAGTTTATTGTTTCCTTAACCTCATAAAGTCTGTAAATCAAATAACCTGAATTTACTTTACAAAACATTCAGAGAATATTTATGTATTCAATTGATAACAATTTAAGTAACAATAATAGGAATAACAATTCCTTAAAAAAAATGATGTATTATCCTTCATCACCATTCTTGTACAGATTTTACCAAAACTCAGTGTGGCAATTGGTAACTCTGGAACACACATTAAAATTTCAGAGCATTGAAATGAGCTGGTGCCTATATATATTGTAGATTAAATATCTCATATGTAGGTTATATAGGTAGATATTTTTGTTGCTTAAAGCTTTTTGTATTTTTTTCATTTGCCCCTTTTTCTTTCATTTAAAATAATACATAAATAACTACATATGTGGCATTATATACATTTACTAGTCTACAACTGTATGCTTAAAAATGAAACCCAAACCTAACAAAGACAAAGATCTGCAGCTATTTCTATCTATCTATTGATATATTAGGATTCACAGGGTAATGGAGAGGTCCAGGCATATAGAACATACGTTTACATGTACTGTGAGTCATTGGAGCGCATTTATAGGGTAGATTTGGTAACACAGTGGCATTTATTACATTTTACGAGAGATTATACTGAAAATTGTACTGGTTTAATGAACTGCTGACTATGTGCGAACTAAAAAGTAAAGGTCAAACACTGCACTGTGTCATTCAAAAATATTGTCTTGCTACAGTGTCGTTCAAATGTTGTCTAACTTCACAAAGTGAAGTAAAGATTCTTCACTTTCTGTGCAGTATATGTTAATGCTTTCTTCAAACCGTGATTAATGGATTAGTATTTCAGAAACATTGTGGAGGTAATTCGTAAAACACAGCGCGTGCGTAGGGGGAAATTAGCATCATGCTCCATGTTCCCGCATTGATAAACACCAATTACCTGCCAGTTTTAATTTGCCTTGAAGGATTTCGTTATGTCATTTAATCATTTGCATGTTGGATCAGGTATTATTATTACCTAGTCTTATTTCATTCTGATGGGAAAATTATTTATTATGAAACCTGTACCGTGTTTTAACCTGCATTTGCCTCACAATTGTTAACGATCAATAAATTTGAAATACATGCCCGTTAAGTTGATTAGTCATTTTATTTAAATGCGAGGTTTTGATCTGATTTTGTACACATTCTAGTGACACTGAGCCTCTTCCTCAAGCATGAACCCCTGCGCTCTGCACCTTCCTCTCTCTCTCGTTTAAATTCTGAATTTATGTCCACATACATGTAGGTGGGACTTAACATACACACCACAATGCATGATCATTGGCATCTCTTTTTTTAATTATTGTTTTAACAATTAGTTTAAACCAGTATGCAGTGCTTGTCTGTGAGCTTAAATGATGTGAGCACACATATTCCCAACTAACCCCTTACAACTGGCCTTTAACACACTGGTGCACTAACTAATGTACATGAAACTTTATGAACGAGCCTCAGTTGTGGCAGCACTTATTTTGCTGTGTACTTAGCACTGTTTACTTAGCTTATATTATAAAAAAATGCACAGGAATCAACCATACTATAAGGTTTAACTTTTTTGGAGAGACTGGGCTTTCATGCTCTTGCACCCCTATGAAAGAAAAACGAGCAGAGCGAACAACATAAACACCATAAATACACAGAGAGGTCAGGCGCAGCCTCTCTGTTACATCCAGTGCAAAAGTCTAAGTCAAAGTTCAGGATATGCCACTGTGTTGTCTAAGATTAGTTCAGCAGATTGTTTCCACTCCCTCCTGCTCCATGTGTGATCTTCAGAATGACATGCAGCCTCATTCATGTTTTGTGAATTTGGTCAGGAATGAAGATCCCTGTAACAGAGTAAGAGCTTGAATTAGGCAGGCCAGCGACAGCAGACATTCAAATAAAACTAGGACTGAACAACCACAACTCAGTGTCAGAGAGAAAGTCCGCTGTGCCTAGATCAACATGCTTAACCACCAAAAGTTGTAGATGGTTATCGTTCACCACTAAAAAACAAAAGCCTCTAGTCTGAAGCTGCACAAAAGATGTGAGTGAGAATTGGCTTTCCTCTGCAGAAAATCAAAACTGACCCAGATTCTAATGGCACTTCATTTTACTCTGTGGAAAAGACAAATGTGGAAAACAAAGCAAAACAATTTTGGGGTTGTTGTTGGATCTTGTGACTGTAAAACAAGTAAGAGCGTTACGAGGGAAACGTTATATAAATGAGCAACACTTTGTCTACTTTGTTTTCATCAAGTCAGAAGTGACACAACAATCAGGGTGATGTTGAAACATCCTGATGAGTCTTTATGGAATTGAAAGTTATGTTCTGACATGACAAAATAAAATTTAACTTTATAAATGGGATGCATGTTGCAACAAAACCGTCAATCCCAGCAGCTCCACCGGGATCGATGCCACTTTTAAAGGTGAGTCTTATCTGTTTTCTGCAATATGAAGCAGAAGTTTTCATTAAAAATAATTAAAATTGAAAATAGAATATGCTGCATGCCCAGTTTCTTATGATGGTGTATAGAGCCATGGTTATTTTTTTTTGGTTCCCGGGCGCTATAAAGCGTGTGTTCGCGTGTGCCTGTGTGTGCTGCCCACTGCTCCTCAACGAAGAAGGGCAAAAATGCAGAAAATTAAATTCCCGTTGAGGATCAGTACAGTATCATTCTTTCCTTGTTTCTGTGTTTATAACTGAGAAACCTGTGAGGAAAAAAATCCAGAATTGTCGAGAATAAACTCAGAAACGACCTGAAGCTGGGGATTGATGTGCAATTGGCAAACACGGGAGCGCGCAGCTAGAAATGACCTAGTCAGCTTATGCTTTGGACTTTGTGAAATTTCCTTCTTTCTTTTGCAACTATTAGCTACATGCTTGCCAAACTGAAGGCAAAACGTTGCCCCTTCATTTTCATTTAGCAATCAAATTCATATGAACTGCTGGCGTTATCTTAAAGGCGAACCCAGAGTAGAGAAAGTGTTGCACATTCCTGAAGGTCTAGAGCAGAGTTGCTGTGGAGAGGCAGAGAGAAGCAGAGACAGAGGCACTCGTGACAAACAGTAAAGCACAACCAAGAGTCAGTTGCTTTTACTTACACAGATACCACTGCACTCACTCTCTGCAGAGCTTACTTCTTCTTGCCGCCTAATGACATATTTTCAGTTTTTTTCTTCTGTGCCTCATTGAACAAAAGACACACCTTTATGTTAGCAAGAGGTTTGATGTGTGTATATGTATGTGTCTCCATACATGTATGTGTGTGTGTGTGTGTGTGAGACCCACTTGTTCAATAAAAATATTATGTTGCTGAGAATTTGTAATTTGTTTGCTGGCCTCATGTGAGAGGCATCATGTGAGCTTACACTGTGTAAGTGGACATAAGGGAAACTTCCCTTGCACTCTGAATTATTCTTAAACTTTCTCCTGAAGTGGCTTTGATATTATGTTGGCAGCATGCTCCAGACAAAGCCGAATTTAATTTATTTGCACAGGAAAAACAGTGTGCTCATGATCTAAAATAACGACCACATTTGGCTTTAATCCTTGCACGAGGGATTTTGTCTCAGGATTTGCAACAGTGTACTGACTAACAACAAGGAAGTTCCTGGGTTTGAAACCTGTGTCTTCTCTTTACCGCATTTGTACGTTCTCCCTACGTCTTTGTTTTCTCCTGTTACTAAAATTTTACTGCTATTAAAATGTGTGTAAAAAATTGTACAGAAAGAGAGAAAGAAAGAAAGAAAGAAAGAAAAACAAAGAAAGAAAGAAAGAATAGGTTCTACCTCTGTCATGGCATCATCAATTTGTTTCAGCTCCTCATAATGGTCACGAGAGTCTCTCAAAGGTTGAACCATGATCTCCTCAATCTGAGGAAAAAGCTGTTGGAGAAAAATAACACCCAGTCAATATGTGTTTGTTTCTCTGCGTGTGTGTGTGTATGTGTGTCCATAGTCCTACCTTCATGACAGTCTCAAACATAGGAATGAGGACAAACTTTATGAATCCAATCTGAGCGGTGGGCTTTGTTACTTTGTCCCTGTCCATGAAGGGGGCCACAGGTAGACCTTCAGACTTCTCCCTGTCACTCTGACAACCACAGATGGAAGCACAGAAATGGAAATGCTTCAGTTCAGTAAGGTGGAGTTATCAAAGGTATCTGTTACTGGGTATGTCCTTTAGACCTCTGAATTCACTACATAAACTTTGTCTCAGGTCACCTGCATGAAGTACTCCTCCAACAGACAGTCCACCCATGGCTCAGCCACCTCAGTAGGCCTTACTTCATTGGAGATATCACAGCACTTGATCAAAACCATCTTCAGCTAGACACACATGCACAACAATGAAAGATAAAGAAGTCCATTCACAATTAACGCACACGGCCACAGTGTATAGCTAAATTGGAGACGACTTACCCAATTACACTAATAAAATCCCTGTGGTTTATACTGAATCCATCATACTCTACAGATAAAGAGGTCACATCTTACTGTACAGTACAGTACAGTACAGTTAATGGCTGATGTACAGTTTGTCATGTGGAGATGTAATGTGATCTTGTAAGACATAAGTTCCACATACACAAGTCACATGCTCCTCATTGGTGAAGTCGAAGTTGTCCACTTTTTGTTTGAAGGAGTCTAGTATCTCACCGTGTCTGGCCATATCAGTGGCCAGAATCAGAGTGATGATTGCCTGAAAACAAATGAGCAAGATGAATGTTCTTTGGAAAACATACAAGACAAAATAGAAGATCAGACAGGCAAATTGGCAAAAGTCCATAAACAAAGCCAAGGCCAAACACTCCAAAGCCTTGCACTTCTATGGGAAAATTGTTCCTCTATATATGACTGATTTGAACCGAACGTCTTGTGGCAGAGAGGTACAATGATTCTGCCCTGAAGTGACCAAGCAACCATTAAACAAAGTTGTTACTTCATTCGAAAACTGCACTCCATTGGTAGTCTACCATGAGATCAAAATGCCTGTTATTTTTTCATTTAGATTGGTGCTCACTCATGGTGAGAGTGCTGTCTGTCTTTCAACCTCACTAATCACACAAAAGACCGTGACTGTCTCAATGCACCAGACTTCAGTGCTACAATATGTTCTTCCCTGCACCTTGCCCCAGGGTTCCAAAATGAATACATTTTTTATCACTTTTTGAGAAATGTTGCTAATTATAAACAAAAAACAAATGGATGCTGGCAAAAACACAACTTCCTTGGCAGAGATAATAAATCATGCACAAATTTCATGAATAAGTCCTTGGCTTCATTCTGTATATATTGATTTGCTTTGTTTGGGCTCAGCTCACCTGTCGGACCTGCTTGAATGCCTCAGGATCTACATTTGCAAAGATGTTGCACTCAGGCAGAGAAAGAATCTGGAAGGCCACGGCACAGTGATGGTTCTCCAGCGGGGAGATGTCATTGTAGCGGACTGCCAGCTCTGTACGGGCATTGATTTGGTACCTGATGGATGGATAACGGTAGGGTGGGTGAGTGGATGGATGGATAAATAAAGCAGTCACTCCATCTGGTTTACACACCAAAGCATCACTGTTAGAGAGTATTTTGTGATGAAATGTCCCCTACAGGAGAATGTCTCCTTCCTGCAGAGGCAACCAGCTAAAATGTTCCACTACAAACAAACATAACCTGAGTCCTGTGTTTTCATACCTGAACTCACCCCATGCTGAACTAGTTCCACAGTTCAATGACAACAGTGTTGTGCAGACGATTTCAAAACATACTGGGGTCAATGGGCATCTGTAGAGCTTCGTCTGTCAACAGCTCTACAGATTCTTAAATGGAAATGTAGTCATACAGACAAACGTGTGAGGATTACGTGTTGTTGTAGCCAGGGTGGTCCAGGTCATGACAAACTGCAGCAGTCATTAGAATGCCCATATCTGTGAGAGTCAGCTTCTCCTGGACAATGGACATATATGTATATATGAAGGGTATCATTTCAAAACTGTCTCTACATCCTGAAATTGATTGGTATACTTTCAAAACACACACACACACAAGACACCTGTAGGTTGCAGAGGTGGATCATGCCGTACATCATCTGACTAACACAGAAGCAGTGACGAAAATTGTGGAAGGGGTTATTGCGGTAATTCTCTTGAATGGCAAGCTATAGAGGACAGAAAAGTATCAGGTCACTGTACAGCTTCTCAAAAAAAAAAGAAAAAATCTGACATTGTATGCTTGGTTTTTATATTCTTTACCAGCCAGCGCTTAAGTGTGATGGGGTTCATGTTGAATTCCTTGACCAGTCCTAAATCATGGTACATATACTCCAGACAACTCAGCATCTTTAAAAACAGATTCAGTTCAAAATTACCAATGAATACAAAATACACAGAGGTACACGTGTAAAAGGACAACAAATATGCACGCGAGGAAATGGCTTATGTAGTGACACGCCTACTCACACCTTACATTCATATTTCATATTTTATCTGGATTGTGACATTTTCACGATGGGACCTGCATCAACATGCGTCCTCGTTATCTGGATGGTGCCTGCATTGGTGGAGGTCTGTCATTACACTAATTAAGCCCCTCCTGTCTACTTTCTCAATGGACAGTTTTCATCCTTTTTCAAAATAAATAAACTTTTTTTGCATAGGCTGCCACTGTCTGCATTCCATGTGCAGACATCCGTTCATAGCACGTCATAATTCTCCTTTAGAATAACGTGAATGAGAACGAGCAGAGACAAGAAAACGGGACGCTGCATGCATTTACACCTTGGTACTGTGTACCAAGATCCCATCGCTACGGATCGGATAACATCCTGATCACAAGCGAGCATTTAGACCATGCATTAAGATACAATCTGAATATTTAGAAAACAAGATCGCATGTTGAAGAAGCAGTCTCTAAGAAACTGATGTGGATGGAATCACAGAATGTCCTGCCTCTTCTCCGTCCCACCTATGAACTCGCAACATCAGTGAAAGTTGAGGTAGCGGTCGCACTTCCCCTTGTATTAAACGGCATTTAGTTCCAAAATTATATCATAACAGTAAGACATAAGCAACAGAAATATTTCATCAGAAACAGATAATCTGGTTTTCAAACTTTGCTTTATATACTGCTCAGAGATAACGTACTGAATGGCGAGCTAGTCCAAGGTGAAAATGTAGCTCAACAAACTCTTTAATTGGCATTTTTCCTCATAAGAATAAAAGGAAATCACTTAAAACAACTGGTCTTTTAAGCATTTGCAACTAATGGCAGTAATACTAAATGCTCCGTAATGTCAACAAACCTCATTGTGCTCCCAGTGCCAGACATCAAACGTTGGCTTCTTCAGTGCCTCAACAGTCTCCTGAGACAGCGTGTACTGTTTATGACAAATCAATAAAAGCCATTAGCAGCTGTAAAGATGAAGAAGTGAAGGCTTTTGGAATGCTCACACTGCGATGCGCATACTTTTGGATAATTGGGAACATCTCGCCTGGGGGTGACCTTCTTGCCGTCATCTGAGAAGTTGTATTTGCAGGGGCAGTTTACTCTTTGGTGAAAAGGGGAAAGAACCAATAAATGTAATTAATTTTGTCATTACATTTCCAATTTTAGTTTCTACTGATGTGGGTTTTAAGGCAGACTTGATTTTCATTTCACCTGCCACCACCTCTTAAAGTCATCTCATCTCGTAGTTTCTTCAAGTCATTTTTGCACTTCTCAATCTCCACCACCTTCAAGCCCTCCACTGTAAAAACATGACAGAAATGTTTGACCGTGGTTGATTAGCGTGTTCGCGTCATTGTGGGAATTTGTTTGCATACAAGTTATCTAATGTTTTATTGACTGTTTGAACTGAAATGTTTTAAAACTGAACTTCAATGAATGGCCACTGGCTCCACAATGATATGATTTATAGCAAAGTCATTATATTGGATTGCATCGGATCATACAGGTGTACCTAACAAAGTGCCCACTGGATGTACATCAGACTTACACTCCACTCTCTTCTCCAGCATGGCTAGCCTGTTGGTGACTTCAGTTTTCAACTCATTAATGCGAAAAGCTCTGAGAGAGAGGAAAACACATCAGAGGTGACATTCACACCTTCTCATCATTTTCCACAGGGACAAAAAAAAGAAATCTTAGACACCATATTTTCTGACCTAACTGTATGCCTGTATGGGTCGTAGCATGTAGGTGAAAGGAACCAGTCAGTGTGTTAGGTATGTGTTAGGGCAGGCATCAGCCATAACATACCATAAACAGCAGAGGCATTACCTGCTGAACTGCTCAGCCACCTGAGACAACACGTTCTGAAACATGTCCTCCTTCTCTGCAGACATGATCATACACATCCTTTCAATCAGCAATCAAACTGCGATCATTGATCTTTTAAAACTTTGCTCATTGCTGTGTATGTGGATATGGATTAAAGAGGTTTACCTCCAACCTGACCCGTGGACAGCGGGATGACTTTATACAGAGAGCTGTGAAAACAGATACAGAATTAGTTTCAAACTAGATGCAAAGCTGATATTGTTTTAGAGATTATAGAAAATCTTGAACACTGGTACGTTACTTTGGAGAGTTCGTTGGCATGGTGGGATCTATGGAGACCAAAGCACCTTCTGGGTCCACCACCATGATGGCTGTGTTCCTATGGTGACAGGTAAGAGAAGAGCACAAGTGAGAAACGTTCATGTACAGGAAAATGAGAAGTGCAGTGGCTTACACATTTTAAAAAAAGCAGCTTTTTGTCACTGGTTGAAGTTGTCGTTATTTAATTGAAGCGAAGACATTTATATAAATATCAACTTGTGAAGGTTTTGTATTATATTTCTTTCTCCAAAAAACATGCAAAATAATTTTTGACATTATGATGAGTTTATTATTAGAAAACATGAAATATTATTACATTACCAAAACTCATGCCTAGAATTTCACATATTACATGAAATAAAGAGATTATTACTGATTGTGTGGCAAGAATAAAAAAATGGAAAATAGTTTTGGTTGTGCTGTGTCACAAAAAGGAACTTAGATGAAGAATTATCATTATACCTTATGAAGGTTTTTTTTAAACTGTGCAGTTTTGAGATACTCCAGTGAATTGAGAGTAAAAGATGAAGGGGATTCACAGAATTTTTAATCCTTATCTCTATCTAATTTTATTTAACTGCGTAAATCACCAAATTGGGAAATCACAGAGAGAACATTGTCCATTTTATTCTTTTAATAAAATGATGCATCAAGTTTGGAAACACAGACACAGGTTTGCAATGTAGTCTTTCCCATGTGACTGTAAACACAATGCATTAGTCACACGCGTAAAGCTTGAGGTAAAGCGTGATGCAACACAAACCTAGGAATGTTAGATGAGGAACACAGCAGCTCCTTGATGTCACAGGGACTGCAGTGCCGACTGAACACCACCTGGGAGGGACACATCAGCTGGTTTACATCTTGGCTAAAACACAAAGTGTCTGATTTGGTTATTGAGGAGATGATCTCAGAGCAGTGGGAGTATGTGTGGGTTTAATCTTGATGTCTTTATTCTGTGCTGATCAGAAAGCCTAGCTCTCTGATCCAGCAGTGTAAACTGTGTTTCAAAGGCACACCTGTGCACAAATAGCTGATATGAGGCCCCAGCGTTCTAACAGTTCAAGGAGGTGATCAGATTTCATGTATTTGAGTTTAGACAATCGTGTCTCTCAGGAATGTAAAGCAAGATTATGGCTGACCAACATCAAATTAACACTGGTGGATCAGCAGGATTGTAAGACTATATGAGGCCCTTGGAGACAGACACATTATTTATGACTGTTCTATAAATATACGTGTAAAAAAAAAAAAAAAATCTCATACCTCCACCATGGCCGGACCCCGCAACATTTGTCTAGCTTTGTGGTGAAATTCTTCCTTTGTATTTTGTCCATCCTAACTACTTTCGAAGCATTACAGATAGGTTTGGAGTTTAAACCTGGACTCTTCTTCATGGGATAAATATGCCTGATTATTTTTTCATTGAGATTGATGTATAACTTTGGAAGAAAGTGACACAACTGTGAAATGTCATGCACCACCCTTCCACCGTGTTTCATCAAATTGGTTCAGGACTTTTTGAGTAATCCTTCAAAATATCAAACAAACAAATGAAAAAACTGTGGACACAGGAAAAAACACAGCCATCTTGGTTGGATACGCATACTCGTTTTGACAAACTATGTGCACTGTACTGTCTACAGTATGTTGATATTAAGACGTGATATGTGCAGAGCATCCTGCTTAAATTGTGATCGTACATCTTAAAGCCAGCAGGTGTAGCAGACAAACTTTCAGCCTCAGCCCGTGGGCTTGGGGCTCTTGAAGAGACATGTGTCATCAGCAGCTCTCTACTTGAAGCACTCCACATCACAGCAACTGTTTCGTGTAGCTTTACTCCAGCATGTTTGGAAAGCTGAAACATGAAACTCTCCTCATTCATCTCTCACTGAGGTTTACACATGCACTAAGATGCTGTTTTTAGAATTGAATCTATTATTAAGTTGACCAAGATAAATTGCTTAAAATTATAAAAAAACAATTAGGAATCGTTGGATGAACCAAGTTGTAATATTTCAGATTAAACCTTGCATTAATTGCAAGAGCACGTGAATTTTTAAAAAACATTAATAAACAATTTATACATAGAAATAACATTTTATGAGCTTCAAATTATTTGCAGAGAGATCTAACAACGTTATTTATTTGAATCAAGAACAATTCAAAAGATTCAGTGTTTTAAATTAATTTTAAGCCGAATGCCATTCCACAAACTCATTTCTAATAATTTTTAATACTATCTATATAAATTGTAAAGGAAGAAATAGTTGATCATGATACTGTTTTAACAATTCTATTAGAATGTTTATCATATTTGACAAACTTGCATGCAGCTGAAAATAATTTTAAAAATCCAAAAAAGATATATTTTTTTATTTAAAAAATTCTAATGATACTAAGAAGATTTTCAAGCAACGTGTACAACATAAAAAAGCATTTCCACAGAAACTGGACATACCTTCTGCACCTTCCCATCCACATCCAGGTAAATGGCTTTGGGGGCATAGGAGGAGGAGCTGGAGCCCATGTTTACCTCCCTCTCCTCTCTTACACACCTGCACTGATACTGAGTCAGAGCCCTGATTGACCTGAACAGCAGACAGGGTCTTATCTCCACAACACATTGGGTAATATATGATATGTACCTGAATATTTAAGGATCACAGTAAATATCAAGGAAATAATAGAAACAGTAAAAAATAAAAGGAAAGTATAAATGAACAGCAAAAACACATTCTCAGTGTTTCATTATTACTCAGTTATGATGAAGAACAGTAAAGTTAAGAGTAAGGTTATGGAAAATATCCAGTTTGATATCCAAAATCTGCAAAAATATTCATGGAACTTAACCAGCAGACCTTTAAATAAATTAAACCAATTAAATCATTCATTCAGTCATACGGTTAGTTATTATATTGAATAAAAAAAACAAACAAACATAAATAATACAGCTGATATACTCACAATGTCAGTGATGTGGCGTAACCCACAGAGACTGAAGATAAGGTCCTAGGTGCACAGGTTGCAGCTGACTCACAAGCACATGCATACAGACACAAATGCACACCCACAACGAGAAAGCTACAGGAGAGAAGAAGGCGTGTGTGACTGAGGGAGAAGATGGGGAAGGGTGTGCATGAGCACGATGATGGAGCCAGAGGGGTATTGAGTACTATGACTAGAACCAGCTCTCTTACTGGTTACCAGGGGATGGTTACCATGGTGAGAAAAAGACAACCCTAATGTCTTAAGTGGCAGGCAGGTTTTAGCCACACTGTTGTAGAGCTTTGATCTGCATAGTTTGTTTCCCTCTGTCTCACAGAACAATAAAGGGTAACAAAGCTGTCTGATTCACCATTGAAACTTGACCAGGAAATTATACGGTATGTTACATACACTCGACAGATTGTTATGTACGTTTCATATGTGTGGTTGTGTGTGTTAGCCACCCGCCCCCCCAACTCCCCGTTCACTTAACACTCTCTTTGAATACAGATTTGACAGATGGTTTGGTCACACTGAGAATGTAATGATTTAAAGTGTGAACGATGCGTCACAGCCTGTTGATTTTGCAAATTCAAATTCGGGATGTGTGATCTTGGGAACCATTTTAGCACAATTTGTAATTTATATTCAGCCTAAAACCAACACCAGTGCTCTGATAGGGATTTGCTGGTATGAAACGGGTCCGGGCTAGATAAGAGCATGGAGCCAACCTACGCTATATAGGATTTCACCTTTACAGGCTGGTGTGAACGCGGACAGGACAGAGAAAGTGGACCTGCCAGGAGGAGATAATTAATTAGAGATGAAGAGCACCCAACATCATCTCTTTTCAACTCATAGGACACTGACTACCTCCTCACTTACAGGCACACACACAGATGTTTGCACAAATGTGGACGTACTAGAACACATATGCACACAGATGTGATCCCGCTCTCCAGAGATTAATTACTGCCAGGGCCTCCATGTTGCTTCAACAGGTTGGAGGGGTGGTGCGACATGAGGGTCAGACACTTTGGCTTCTATAAAAAACAGACAAGACATTTTCCAAAACGTAGCAGTCACAGAACAAAAATTGCCCACTTATATTATTTGATTGAAACGTGTTCTCTGCCCAGTGATTTTTCAAGTTTGTGTGCTTGATTTCCTGTGCATGTGTGTATGTGTGTGCACACATCACAATGTGTATTCATGAGGACTGAATGTTTCAATAGAACAAAGACACAGTAGCCCAGATCAAAACAGACGGATCTGATTGCTTATGTAGCTGCAAGACACAAGCCTCGTCGTCACACTTTCAGTAATGGAATATACATTTTGAGATAAAAGCAAAAAATAAAATCATGCTGATTTTCATGATAAAAGATGTCCACCTGGACCTCTGAAAAGAGTAAATTACCCTGATAATGATGATGGCCCTGTTTACCGGGGAATAAATATAATGAAAAACACATGAAATGTATTTGATACAAAACGCAACATACCCCTTGTAAATGTATCAAAATAGGATACGGTATTTTGTGCCTCTAAAATGCAAAAATACATTAGGTGCATCTAAATCTTCAAAACAATGCTTTGTGTGTTTCTATCACATATTCCCATTTATTCACTGATTTAGTTGTGAGCTGTATGGCGCTCAATACTAGCTGATGGCTACCTCGCTAGTTAGCGTTACCCTCTAATATCACTTTAAACGATTAAAAAACATTGTCCTTTGTCCATTGGATTGAAATTTCCCAATTCCTTGCAAATTGTTGCATTAAACAAAGCCAACAACATCTTTCCTATTTATTTTAGACCTCCTCACTGATGTCTACGTTACACGCATTGTTCGACATGGCTAGCCTCCACTTAGCAATGTTACAAGAGGTTTTAGCTAGGAGAGTATACTTGAACAAAAGTTAACATTACAAAGACGCAATTACAATTTACAGCATTATGATAAAATCAGGATTTGTTTTTCAAAATGGTGAAATACAAAATAGCATTTTGCTTTTGAAATATGGATTTCGAACACAATTATCACCTACGCTGCTTACCTTTACATGATTGTATGACTCATAACCAAATACATTGGAGAAAATCCCCTCATCTTCTCCTTGTTTTCCATGCTATTGTTTTTGGAGTACTAAACATTCAGTAAAATAAATAAAAATATAACGCACCATTTCTTTCACGCAAGGATACAGGTGCTTTACAAATTATTTGGTCATTTCAAGGAGCAGGTGGTCAAGTGCAGAAGGTCACGTGTGATTATAAGTAGCAAATCTCAATCAGATGGATGCCACATGATTGCACGGCCTGCTTCACATCATGTTGAAGGGTGAATACTAACTGTAAATCATTGATTTGATTAGTGAGTGATGAGGATTTTTTTCCGTCCTTTTTCTTTTTGACTTATAATCATGTAGTCAGCTGTTAAGGGCGGCTGATTTAATGCATCCTAACAACATCATTGACTAAGCAAAGAGGGGAAAACACTATAAAGTGTTATTTATCCACTTTTATTTGTCTGTAAACAACTTTCCAGAGAACACATTTTACCGGAAAACCCAAGTTGTCCGCATTGAACGTGAAAAGTGTGCAGTGAAAATATAAGTAAATATGTGGGTGACACCTAATGGACAAGTTAGGTATTGCTCCAATACTCACAAATCTGACGTCAAATGCAGCAGCTTCACCCATACAAAGTAAGGTAAAATCCATTATATTTGTGCTGTCGTGTCGTAGTTATATAGTGTTCGACATTTAATCACCATATAATACTGTAATGATAAATTAAAGTAATAAGTGAAAATAAAATGTAGGTATGTTGAATATGAGGAACAGTGCTGGTAAATAACGCAAACTAATTGAAAATCATAATCATAACGACCTAGAATGAAGAGGGAAACACTGTTTGACCCCTCAAAACCAAACATCACATTCACACGAATTAACATATGTACAGAATTCACAGTAAAAGTTGAGATCATGAGGAAAAACAATATATATTGTAGTGGACATACATTATGTTGGCACCAGTGCATATCTATGGAGAAATACATGACAAGAAAAGATGAAATATGAGGACAGGAAGTTAGCTGACGGTAGATTCTCGACCACACCATGGAGACAAATTAAATCCATCCTTGTGCATATTTGTGGCAAGATGCAACAAAACACCAAAATACTATACATGTACTTTATACACCTATATATATATATATATATAAAAGTATCTATTCCAAGACGTGGGTTGTGGTCACTGATCGCTGGTACTTGGACTTTCAGCTGACTCTACAGGCATGTGGCTGGTTGGGAGGCCTACAGGAGGACGGCCCCTTCTTACTGGGCTGAAACTGCGGGGAGATGAACAAGGGGAATGAGCGGGGGAACGGATGGGACGTAGAGGAGGAGCTGGGGGGCCTTGTGGGAGAGGGTGTGCCAGCGGAGAGGGGCTGCGGGGGTATCGGCGTGGGGCAGACCAGATGGGCCTCTCAGTCCTGTTAGACGGTGGAACATGGACTGGGGCAAAAGTAACAGGGCTGAGTTCTGATTGGCTGGCAGCGTTGCTGGCGCATTCTTCCAAACGCTCTAGAGTCTCCTGGAACATTAGAATGTTTCACATGTTAAAACTACCATCATGTACGGAGAGTGACTGATGACGTGTGATTTTATGACAACTCATGTGAAGTCTCACTTACATCTTCATTGAGAACATAGAGAGGCATGGGACTCCTGCGACCAAGTGTGGTTGGTTTGGGTACCACGTCAACTGTAAATTGCAAATATATATTTATTTTCATAAAGGTTTTTATGAAGTATACAACACATGACAATGAAGCCTGCTGTTGATCCATACCATCATGGCCATTTTCGCTCTGTTCCACATAGACGGGAACTCTTTGGGGGACAGATCGATGCTTCTTTCTACACAAATGAGAAACAGCACAAAAAGCGCCCTGATCCTTGTCCCTTATACTTTTTTTCTCTCCTTTCAAGAAACAGGCCACTGAGTTTACTGCATTTTCACTGATAATGGGAAAAAAAGTGCTATTCAGAGCATAACTAGTAGTTGTAAGAACACTGTGAAACTAATTGAGATTCTAGACGCATATTCAAGTGCTACATCAAAGCCTTTGAGAGAGAGGGAGAGAGAGAGAGAGAGAGAGAGAGCAATAAACAGGGACAGAAAAGAGGGAAGAGAAGAAAAAGAGTAACTCATACTTGGATGGTTTCCAACAGGCACACACCGTCACCAGGGTGATTAGAAGGAATATGCCCCCGGTAGATAGGATGATGTATAGCGAGCTCCGTCCTACACCAGATGGATGGGGGGGGAGGGGAAGAAAATGTGGAAAAAAAGATGAAAACTTTAAATCTTTATTTATGAATAGGTTTGCAGGAATTTTTGTAGGTAAAGTTTGTTTTCGAGGCTTCTAATGACAGGCAGGAGAGAGTGTGTATGTCAGAAACTCCCAGTTCTCCGAAAGATCTACCACTGCTTACCAAATCTGTTGTGTGTCTTGGCAAGATTGAGGTGCTATGAAGCAGCACATTGGGGGTTATCACTTTGTGACTCTGTGCGATGCCGCTGTGCAAGCAGAGAGAATACAAAACGCTTTGCTGTTTCTTCATGCAGCACATCAAGTACAGCAGTAATGAACTCAGGATTACTGAGGTCCACTGGGGCAAAACGTTCTCTGCTCTCCACCTGCTTTCTTTTGCTGCTCCATCCAAATAACTAACTGTCCTTTCACTGGATTACTCTCTCTCTCTCTCTCTCTCTCTCTCTCCATGGCAATCCCTCTGAGTCAGCTCTCTTTGCTGCACTTTTAGTTGTAAACAACATTGTTTACCAGGCATACATGTACAGTAAAGTCACTGACAATCTCAGTGTGTTTGTCTGTTTTTTTCATCGTTGTCTTTATAAAGAAATGTTTGAAAGCCCGTGTTATGTTACAGCATCGTATACCAGATCATCCTACAGGTTGAACGTGCCACCTACTGTAGACAGTTAGCTTGACAGGTAGGCTCTTCACGCTGCTGATGGGGTTGTCCACCGTGCAGGCGTAGATGTCATCATCTGACATTAGCACCCTCGAGATGGTCAGCACCTTTTGGTCATGTGAAAGCAGCAAGCGTGAGTCATTGCTCAACACCTTGCCTCCTTTCAGCCAACCGTAGATGGGCTTCGTGCCGTTGTCATGCGAGCAGTGAAGGTGAAAGTACTCGCTATACTCCAAGACAGATGAGGCCATCATCTGGATGTAAGGTTTGGACACAGGAACTGCGAAAGTCAAAGACATGATACATAAACTAAAATTCAAAATATAACTCTTCTGACATAATTTTAATGTAAAATTTCCGATGACACATGATCGATCAGTGGAGATGAAACAAACTGGAGGTGAGAATATCTAATACAAATATCTAGAGACCATAACTGATGGAAAACTGACTGACTGACTTGTTGCTTAATAGCTTGTTAGTGTTCATTGTTTATGAGTAAAAAAAACTCAAGATTAAAGGGTAGTATCACGGTCTGTCATTGGTCTTTGAGTGGAGGAAGGGAAGGGAAAGCCATTCTTGGTGATGAGTCACAACCTGTGTGAGCTGCTGCCATCTGGAGGAAGGTTTTATTTTAGACGAAGACCTTACTGTCATTGTTACAAGTGCAACAAAATTTGTCTGCATGCAACACATCTGATGCAAAAGTTATGGTTGTGTCTGGGTGTGTGGAGTTGGACTGAACTTTATTACTGCTCCACAAAATGGATTGTACGTACAGTTGAAGTGTACTAGTTATCCTACTGTAACGGATCTTAAACATTGTTCATAACTCCTCCTGGGAGCTCTTTCCCGACTGTGATTTACCATCCACAGTGAGCTCGATGTAGTGCTCTCCGGTGAAGGTATCATCAGTGATAGAGATCTCCACTTCGTATGCCCCTTCGTCTGACAGCTGCAAATTGTGAAGCAGCAGCGATCCATTCTCAAACACCAGGATGCGATTGCGGTACTCTGGCCTCAGGTTCCCGATAATGTTGGTTCCGATGGACTGTACAACTGTGATTGGTTTGTCTTTGTCCCTCTTCAGCTGCCATTTAATGACCGGCTGGTCGGAGCTGCTGCTGGAGTAGCTGACTGACAGTAGGGCCTCTTTGCCCACCGTGCCTTTCACCACCTGGGTTTGGCTGGTCACATTCACCCCAGACACCTCACCTGGAGAGGCGGAGACAAATACAGGAGTGGTTGTTTATAGATTTGTCGTAATTTATAAGAAAACCATACAATGAGCCAGTAAACTATGACATACTATTGAATCTTAAGAACTCTTAAGGGGATCAGTATTTCACCACACAATGTAAATGTTTACTGTTTTTAACAAGTGTGTCCAAAACCCATATGTCATCCTAAAGTTCTAGATTCTATAAAACAAGATAGTTACCAATGGCAACGTGAGCCAGCACGTGAGCCACACAGATTTAGTTCTAGCAGGACCTGACTGACAGACTGACTTGCTGCTGGAACTAAATCTGTGCGCAGCCTTGATTTTGAGTTATTTCAAATTTCAAATACTACTACATCCTCAGAAAATCATCTTTAACCTGAAGACTAAAATAGATTTTTACTTGACTAATTCAGAGTTGTTCAGTTTTCGGAACAGCATCTACTGTGTTCTTGTCTTCTTCCTTGATTGGTACTCAAGTAAAATGACAAATTATGTCTTTTTTTGGGATTAAAATAGATTGACCTACAGTGGACCTAAAACTCAGGAGCAAATATTATGTAACTTGGTGACGGTTAATGTGTGCATTTCTGTCCACGTTGTATGCATTTAATCAATGCACAGCAGGTGGTGAGCATAATCAAGTGAACACAGGGGCAGAGAGAAATCAGCGCTGTGGCAGCACTTTGCACCGACAGATGTTCGAATGTGTGACCGTGATCGTGTAAATTAGACAACACAGGTGTTATTTTTAAATGACGTAATGACAGGCACGACGCCTACATTCTGGTTATAAAATCAGATCAAATGATGTGTCTTGTACTGTGTATCTATGTATTATGAAAATACCCGTTTGGCAGCCAAATATTGCAAGAGTCATTCAGGGGACTGAGCGGCACAGTGGCGTGACATAGACTGTGTTGTAGAATTTCTAAAACAAATTCATTTTAATCTACAGTGGCTGAATTATTGCATTATGCCTCGATAGTCTCATTTCACATCTTATGCTATAGCCAATATCTCTCTCTCTCTCTCTCTCTCTCTCTCTCATACACACACACACACACTCACAGATTATGTCCAGTCAGGCCTATGATGTTTAGTCAGATGTCTTGATACAGCACTAATCTGTTTCTTTGCAACTCCCCTCCAGGACTTCTTCATGACCCCCTGCAGCGAACACGCAGAATACAAATTTTGATTTGTGTTTTCCAATTATCTTATACCTCCCACAGGGATAAGGGGAAAAGGTATTACAGTGCTTGTCGCATTTCACTCTTTATACAAGAGCCCTGTCGTGGAAACCAAACATTGCAAGGCTATTATGTGCACAGTGGCAGCTCCTATAACTCAGCATCGGCAGACACATGGAGGTCCAAACATTGGCAAGGAGCCCATAAGCCGAGGCATCCTACTGTTAGTGAGAGAGAGAGCGAGAGAGATGGAGAGAGGAGGGTGAGGAAAGAGACTCAGTACTGTTCACTATTCTCTGCAGCGAGGCAGTTAGTAAGGCATCGCCTCATCGCCGTGGTAACCATTTGGTCCGCCTGACAGGAGTTGCCAGGACGATAAGACAAAGGACATGATTGTTGGAACTAGTTTCCTCCCTTGAAAAGAGCGAGCGAAGTTGGGATACAGCTTTGTGTGTGTGTGAGTGCGCGTGTGTGTGTGTATACGTGTGTGAGTGAGAGAGAGAGAGAGAGTGAGAGTGAGAGAGAGAGACTCTTTGTCACTGGTGAAGCAGGAGATAGACACAGGGTTCAATGATTCTACATTGGCCTGGTTTGGGGTAAACTGGGCCTTTTGTACAAACTAGTGAGCCAAATTACAAATTTTAAACCAAAATCACCATGTGATCATCCAGGACCCTTAATCCAATTCAGTCCAAATGATTATAGTATTTAATTCAAAGACTACTGCAATCAAACAAAAGACTCTGGCCTATTCTTCAACTCGATGAAATGTATTATACTGTATCTGTATTATCATAATATTTAAACAACACTTCCCACTCCTCCATATGCACAATAACTTAAGGCCCCTCCAAACTACTGTCGGCATGTTTGGGCCTGCTAAAAGTGAACTAATTTGTTCTGCTGAATGCTCTCAGTAAACAAGTGCATGAAAGAAATAAAAAAGGTGCCGAAGATAGGGATGGGAGTTTTTAAGGGGATTACGTGTGTTGGAAATTTTAAATCTAACTGATGTAAACAAATCCGATCCTAACGATTAAAACAATCACTCGGCTTTTTTGTTTGTTCCTCAAAAATCAGTCCGAATTTCAAATTTGAATGAATAACGTCCAAATGTCCTGTACTGTAAAGCTGAACGACAAACCCCACTTACCTGTGAACAGAAAGAGGAGGAGGAGGAGGCCGAAGACGGTCAGTCGTGGAGGGATGTCAGCAAAATAGTGACCTGTAGAGGAAGTCTTTCTCTCCACCTTCATCTTGTTGTGTCCCAAGCTGAGTTTTTCTCCCACCCAGTGAGCATGGTTTATCCACCCCGGGCACGTCTCCACTGATCAACACTCTCTCCTCTGCCTGCTACGCTGGCCTCTGCCTGGCCACACTGAGCCCCACTCTCCCCTCCACTCTCAGAGCCAACAACAGCCAACTGTGTGTGTGTGTGTGTGTGTGTGTGTGTGTGTTCGTGTGTGTGTTTTTGTGAGACAGACACATAGTGTGAGTGCTTCTCTTCCACTCCATATTGCCCTTTCAGACAAAAGCGCAAAGAAAGAAAAGTATGTTTTGTTTTTGGCACAAATATCTGTGTTTAAAGTAAAGCATGCGAACAAATTAAATGTGTTTTTAGTCCTTTTAATCACTAAGTAAGGCATAAAAGGCCCTCAGACAATTGAATTGCTGTGCTGGAATTCCTACTGGGAAGAAGTACTCAAATCAAAACAGTGTCTCTAAAAGAAGCCCACTTAAAGAGCTCAAATGACTGAGCATGAACAACAACAATTTGCCTCCCCCCTCTTTAGCCCACTTTCACCTCATTGTGCAAACTCCTCTCTGGAGCCTCAGAACAAACTCACAATTTATCACTTGGCAAACAACCCTATAGGACTGACTCACACGCAAACACACACTGCCTGAAGGCTTCCTGCTCCTTGTTACGACAGTGGCTGCCAGTCAGGGCCGCATGGTGTCGGTCTGAGGCGGATGTTGTTCCATCTTTGTCCTCTAGATGGGGCTGAAGGTGCATGGAGGCCGTGAGGATGCTGAACGAGAAGCTGTCTGTGTCTGGCATGTTATGACATACAAATTGTGGTTTGTATTATTACACTTGTGTTATTTCAGTGTGTTGGGTGTTACAGTATTACACTTCTATCCCATTAATGTGACCCTGATCCAAGTAGACATTTGAGTCTGACATATCTGGACTTTAAGAGATCAATGCTAAATTGCACCTAATAATCATGGGATAAATACACAGCTTTTTTTAGTTATGAAATTGCAGAATTACTATCATGCTCCCTATCTGTGCCATTCCTGGATGCACCCTATGATCTCGAGCCAACTGATAGTCACGTGAGCTTCATTTAATAGGGCAGCATGTCTGAAAATGTACTAAAATCAATACCAGAAAGATAAATTTTGTTTCTTGACAAAAGGTCAACTAAATGACTTGTTTTCCATTTCAAGAACTTTAAATTTAGAATCTAAGTGCCAAAGGCAACTGCTGAGCAGCCTGCCAAGAACGTCCCAGTATTACCATGTCGGTTGAAATAAAACAAAAATCCTTCATTCTTCAAGTGAGTGTGAGAACATGGCATCTTTAGTCAGGGAGCCTTGCCAAAACGTGGACAGTAACGTGTATATTGAACATGGAACAACACTGGATGAACAACAACAACACTGTAAAACTCACAGCAGTGAGTTTGTAGCGCTAATTTTGCCCTGAGAGGGATGGAGCATCTTGTCCTGCTACATTATTTCCTGTGTTAAATTATGGACGTCATTTCTATTACTTATCGGATGTGTCATCATAAGTAAAATTGCCTCAAGTTACATCATTCGCTTGTGCTGTGCTGTGAAAGTAAACATTTATTATGAGCGACTCAGCTCTGTCATATTTTTGGAAATTTTGGTATCAGGGTTGTTTTTCTCCCAGCATATTGTTTCATGACAAAGGGAGGTTTTTATAAAGCGGAGGCAGCGTTCCTGACAGAGAGCTGCAGGAATGTACCAACAGCTGCTGCTCTGCACCAGTCTCCTCGGGTTTTTTACTTCTCTGTAGTCCGCCATCAAAGCTAAACCTCTCCCCTCCACCTCTGCCTCCTCGCTGCCCTGGGTTAAAGCTGCGCCTCCCTCTCCCTCTCATCTTCTAACGCACCCTAAATCAAGGGGAACACTTTCCAGTAAATGATGAAAGAAACCAGAGATGGGTCCTGTATGTTTGCACGTGCTGTGACAGAAGCCGTTGTCAAGGATCGACCACAAAAGGCCCCATGTCATTCTGTAAAACTCAGACGTTTAGAGTAGATTTATGTAGATGGATTCAATCAAGATGTGACACATCTGTTACACCCTGTCGTAGTGCTATCACATCTCCTGAACGGGGGCTCCTGTTTCATTTACTACAGCCTAACCGATGATCAGAAAGAGAATCACGCATTGTTTATGCTGCCGTCTTAATACTCGCTACACTCTCAGTCTCATTACTACCTTGTTAGGATGTAAAATACACTGCATGCTGAAATATAGTGAGGCCACAGGCACGACAACTGGAGAGCAGATAATTGCGCCCCCTGCTGTTTCTACTGACTTATATTCATCTCTAATTACCACCCAGGAGAGTACAGAAATCTTTTCTCACAGACAAGCTGTCTAAGCACCAGAGTGAACCGACCCAGCAGAGCTCTCAGATCACCTTCTCCTAAAATAGTCCACATGCAGCCAAGCAAGTTTTACAAGTGCGTCCAGTTGTTATTCTTTGTTTCCCTGCTGCAAGGCTAGAATGTGATTTACAAACAGTAACTCGCACCCACGCGAAGATGTAAAAACTACAAAAATGAGATTGTCACGCTTATTTTTTTGAAAAGCTGTCGTTCCTCCACAATTCGTTCGATCCACCGCACAAAGTGGGTGATGTGCTATGTTTGGAGGTGAGCAAAATATTGATTGTTCACCCACAGTCATTATAGAGACAAGAGAACCTGGCCATTGGACCTGTAGGAGAAAAAAGAGACGAGGCCCGTGAAACTCACAGGATGTTTATGAGTGTGGTGGAGGATGTCAGACTTACACAGAAGTGATTTTGAACCAGTGTTTGCAAAGAAAAAAAAAAAAGGCAAGAAATAGGAAAGCAAGAAGCAGGCTGGTTCATACAGTATGTCCTACCTCTACCAGATGGTGCCACAACCAAGTATGTGTGTGTGTGTGTGTGCAGCAGAGTGACAATGAGTGACTTGAGTGGGATCTGCAGACTAAAGTATGGCTTGTGCTTTTCCTGTGTGAAAGCGTGTGCATGTTGACTGTGTGTGGTGTGCTGTACAGCTCAGATGTGTGTGGGTGGGAGATGTGAGTGGGAGCACAGGGATACTGAAGATGCTTGGGTTTATTTCTCATCTGAGCAAGACTATCGACGCAAATGAAGCAAAACTGTGGTATTCTGTTATTCTGGTATTTTTGTTTGGAGTAATCCCGCTGAAGGGTGCACTCATTTTGTAAAATTTGGTATTAGAGCATAAGATTAGTAGATTAATGATTCATGTGAAAGCATTTCATGTCTGATGCCACAAATACAGAATTAGCTGGACGGTCTATCTGGTGACTGTTTTTGGAAGTCAGACCTGGATTGATTTCGCCAGTGGAACTGGCAGTTGTAAATATAAATTCAGTTTTATGTTCATGAATTATTCATGATGTTCTGAGTGTTAGTCAGCCACGCTGGAGACATTCGCTTCCACTTCACGGAATGGTGCTCTCTTTAGTTAGCAGCCCTGTTTATGTTGCTGTGAGTTATAAAGGAAGAATGGGCAAAATGAGCAGCAGTGGATTTGTATATTTGTCTTTTTGCAGCACACGTACTTGTACCTGACACAGTTACTGGACACATACTCGCGTTGTCTGTTGACACCGAAAATGGGATGATAATCTGCATCTATTTGCTTACTACACATGGCTATTAAGGATGGAGACTGGTGGAAGGAAATATCAAAGATTTTAGGTGGATTTATTACTGCATAATGCCATAACTCTACAGTAAGAACCATTCAATTTTCAAGCACGAAAGCGCTCTAAAGTCTTACAATTAAGTTTGATACACCTGATTTAGCGTAAGTCAAACAACACAAGCACAGAGCACACTGAATCTATGCCTCATTAGGTACTGCATGCTGGGATTACTATCCTGGAAGATCAGATTTATAGAAAAATTCTCGTAAAGGTGACAGGAGAAGGTATTTATCATCTGATGAAAAAGATAACTGCTGCAACTACGATCGAAATTAAACAAAAAGCTCAGAACAAATAGAACATACGTAGCTACAATTCTTTTGATTATTTTCACATTTTAATTAATTTTCATAAGCAAGTTAAACAGGCAAATAATAGTCAAGACACAAGCACTCAGGAAAACGATGCCAAAAGCCAAAGAATTTAAGCTGTTAATTATGCAGTCTAATCATGGTGCATACAAGATTTTTACACAGACGTTATTCTTTGAAAATAAGCCCTGTTTAGCATTTAGAGGACATTCATTTTCACATTCACAGATCATCATCTAAAAACTAGCACACTACCAGAAGTTTCACAAGTACATGCAGTGAGTTGCAAATTCTGGGTCATAGATATCCATACTGATGAGACTGCTGGGGGAAGCAGAGAAGGAGTGTTAGAGTTCACAAAATTCACATAACACACCCTCAAAACTGTCTGTTCATTCTCTATACTGCTAATTTGTGTGGAAAAGAAAATGACTCCTGGGGTAAAAAGGTGTGCCTGAAAGCCAGCCCAGCCAGCTTATGCCAGCCATCTCTCGCTACCTCGTTTTCCCTCTTTCTCTTCATCCGGGTCAGGGCAGGGGATCACTGCTCTGGCACAGATGTGTCATCTCTCTCTACTGCCCCCGATCCTCCTGTCTCTGAAAACAGAACGAGGCAAGATGCTTAACACTTCAGGGCCAGCAAAGACATTTAATGTATATACTACCAGTTCTCAAATCTGAGATAATACAATAAAATCAATGAATAGCGCACTCTTTGGTAAATCACTGTTTGGTCGCCTGTTGATTGCGCTTTAAAGTAATGACAATACAGTGTGTGTGTGATTCTGGATTCCCTTGAAGAAAAAGTAACGCCTGATACAACTGAGCTCACAAACCCACTTTCCTGTCGTAAAAAGGGGGTCTCCTCCAGCGGGAGGTGCTTTGGATGCTCTGTTCCTGTCCGACAGGCCCATTAATTCTGCTTTGCCCTCTGAAGCATATATCTACAGCACCTGGAGTTATAAATACATCTCCTACATAAGGATGTGATGCAGCCGGCAACTGGGTTAGGAACAATCAGTGACGTATATTTCTGTTGTCATCCACATTCCTGAAGAAAACACTGCTTTGGTTTCCAGGAAAATGCATAAATTTTAGCCACTGGATTCTTACTCCTTCTTTTAGTAACTACCAGATAAGTTTTAAGCGTCTGATTTAAGCACAGCAATGAATTCACAGCAACGTCTGATCTGCTGGAACTGTAGTTTGCCTCAACAGTAACCTTCAAAACAATGCTAGAAAATTACCAATACAGAAAATCCACACTTGGTGTGAGGCTGCATTCAAAAAATATTTTTTAATGGAAATCCCCATTCTACAAACACTCTCTATGGTTATCTAAAATAAAAACATTTGCAGCTGAATTCTGATGTCTTCTTTTAAGCAACTTAATGGCACATCAGTGAACAGATTTATTAATATCTATTTTATCTGAGGAATTAATTTGAAGCTCCAGTCATCTGTTGCTGGAGACTCCGTGGGGTAATTAAGTGAGTCACTCAGTTATGCATGGCATTAATCACACTTGGGATAAATTGTGAGGGGCTCTAATAGGTGTATTTAATTGTGGATGGCTTTTAAATTGTTTTCGCTGCTATGGTAAATGGGACATCAGCTTGTGTTTGACTGTGAGGGATGTTAGGCAAAATGGACCATTACTTAAACCCAGCAATGTGCAGAACACGCTATAAAAAATGCCTACCTGACCCATTCCTTCATCATTTTACTTTAACTAGTGTACATAATCTCTAATTGCTATAAATCCAAGACATTTATGACGACGGTTTTATATGCTTAGCTACAACCTGAGCTTCCACCCACCCATCACTTACCTAATATCACCTCGGAGCTTCCGGTAAGAACCTGTGTTTTTCCTTATGGTCACTACCCATAATACCACACTTAGTGGCATTATGTGACTTACTCTTACCCCTTGGTTCTACACCACTGACCTGTGTCCCCCTGGCTGCCGTTGAGTGCCTCCCCAGTGCTGCTCACCTCCTCCCCTTCCGCTTTGTCCTCCGGCTTCATCTTCTTACGGGTCATGTGCCCACGGAAGCCAGCCTGGATTTTGGCAGCAGCCCTGTTGGCCTCGGGGTCATCCAGAGGAATGTCCATGATGTCTTCCTCCTCCTGGGGCCGGCTGCACTCCTCCTGCTGAGAAAACCGCAAAGAGCAGGTTCATCAGAGTAACATAGCAAATACCACATAATTGTACGCTCCAGCCCTGCCGCGACCCTAACATGGGTATCGGTACAGATACTGGATGGACGGATATCAGGATATTTTCTTCCCAGATTATTATACATACCACAGCACTAAAAGTGAGGGAAATGTGCTTGTTGATGAGAGGCTCTCCTATGACTTGATTAAGGCTCTCATGAGGTTAGTAAACTTCCCAATTTTCCATCATTTGCTCCACTCATACACGGTTGGTGAAAACATACCTGAGACGGCATATTGTGTAATCTGCCGTTTCCATACGGGATGAACTCAGAAAGAATAACCTGAAAAAGCAGCACCATCACACGGGAAGTGGATTTTCAAACTCATCAATGACTGAGGGACATGTTTACGTTTAGTTTTTGATTAAACCACAGTGAAAAAGATTGATATTTCTTTCAATATTTAGTGGAAGTCATGGTTAAGGTCAAAATAAGGAAAGGTTTAACACCATCATTTAAGGGGAAAATTAATTCATGCACTGCACTGCAATGCCAGAAAACGATGACCCGGTGAAAATGATGCATCAGCCGACAGCAGCAGCTCATTCAGTCACCAAAAGTACAGCATACACTGTCCCGATGGAGCGATGAAGTGGGCGGGAGAGAAATTCTAGCTTGTCATAAAGTGTCAGTGGAATAGTGCCAAAGCTGTCAACGAGTTATGTAAACACCAATCCAAAATCCGGTGTTGAACACATATCAGCTACAGCCCGCACATTTCTTCCAGAAACTGACGTTTCGCACAAAGACAGCCCACAGAATGAGCCCACTGTCATCCTACCGCCTTGGTGAAGCAGTGCATCTTGTCTCCAGTGAAACCCCTCCAGTGTGGGAGTATGCCCACCCACCTGTTCCGCCAGCTTTCATTAGCCTCTCTGTCTGACTGCTCACTGTGCAGCTGGATTCTACTTGTTTTACAGCAGCAGAGATGCAGGGCTAAGTGGCTGGATTTTGCTGCACACACACTTTATCACTTCACTTACTGTGCGTATTTGTTCTGGGTGCAACACAATCCATTTATGTCAAAAATGGTCACAAACTGCACTAATATGTCATTATCTGGTCCGTTTTCAGCAAGAAACTAAGGAAGCACAAATCATATATATATATAAATATCTGAAATGATACAGTTTAATGTAGTTTCAGAATAAAAATCACAAGCAGCGCAGAGCAGTATACCTGCCAAACTGATCAGCAGTGAAAATGGAGAAAGTTAAAGTTAATCTGAAGCTTTTACTTACATTATGACAGTCCATGGCTTACTATCAGAGATGACTTCAGTCTTCAGGTGAGCTGACCTAGTGTGCCTGGTGAGCCTGATATGCCTCGATTTGTGCACAAAGGAAGTCTCCGGGTATAATACAGATGCTTCGCTGGCTAACTAACAATCACTGTATGTTCAGTAACAGCCGCTCAAGCAGAGTGAGAGAGGGAGACATCCAGTTAGTGAGAGGGAGAGTTAGAGAGAGCGAGGGAGGGAGGAGGGAGGGACAGAGAGACCTCCTACAAACATGACAGCATGTGTTCCATCTTTCCAGGCTCATTAAGGTTGCTAACCTACTGTGTTCACCTTTGACAGACTTCATGTCAACACATAGCGAGCACAACCCACAGATTTAAGGAAAGTGCTGAAAGTGGGCTGTTCCGGGGATGCAAAGTTTGACGATACAACTTTGGTAAATTGGATATAAATTTCTGACACAAAAAGTGACTAAAGCATGCAGCAAACATCATAACAATACACAAGTTACTGTGTTACGCCATGGATAAAAACAAATGACCAATATAGAAAATACTATGTCATTGCCAGATGGTCAACAAAACAGCACTTGCTGAGTTTGAAATTCTACTAATAGTGCGGAAGGGAAACAGTGTAAGCATCTTGGATTATTTTACACTAAGAGGTGTTATAAATTGATTATAAACACTGTGAGCTAACAGCCCTCTCCATCCCTCTGATCCAAGCTGGTATGGCCGCCTACACTCCCCTGCCTGCTTCAGAAAAATGATGCGCGAGGGAGCAAAACAGAGAACATCCATTTATTAGAGTTACATGTCTGACATTAATGTTACGTCTGCCTCATGATTTACAAACCATTCAAACAATATGTTATGTAATCCCATAAAACGGAGCGGGTCACACCTACTTTAACTGGCGATTTGCTGTATCAATCAAGGCATTTCTGTCTATTTGCAGGATTAATAACCACTCTGCCTTTAAATGCATTATAATTAATCATTATGCAGTTATCTTACTCCTGCTAATCTGGTGATTAGTGCATTTCACACAGTAAGGTGCAGCCAAGTACGGTGATTACGACCATTGTAGGCTGTGTGAACATTGGGGTAGAGAGAAAAAAGTTTAAGAAAGTCACTAGAAGAGACATCGAGATGCTGCAGGTAGGTCAGTTTTAGAATAGATGGCCTATATACTGTATAGTTTGGTTCTCTCTCAGCTGAAAGAGATTTTGTCTAAAAGCAAGAGTACATAAAATACTCCTGCATGTAAAGATATTAAAAGTGCTGTTTCACGGTTTTATCAGTCAGTTAAAGGCTGATATTAAAGGTAGATTACATACAGATGGTGCCTAGCAACTATCAGCATCACCATCTATTAATTCCATGACGACACGAGAGACCAGGATGGTGAGGGGTTACCATGGAAACATTCTCACTACCCCTTCATACTCTCCCTCCCTCGCTGTTTGGAGCCTTGTTGGTCCTGACAAACCAGACAGGCTAACTGTGACAGCAATAAAAATCTTAAAGGCCTAAATCGCAAGACAAATTGTTCAATCAGTCTTTTATGATGACAGATTACTGAATCAAGTTTCAATCTGTGGAAGCTGGTGTGGGATGAGACTACCAAACGCAGACGGGATTTAGCACTAACAAAATCACATTATTAAAGCTGTAATTTATAACCCAGCAGAAGAAAGGCCTCCAACGACATCCTGTCCACACAAACCTCGGCATGCACACGCAAATACACATAAAAGCACATAAACTCCACACTCTCAGAGTTACACAAACACACAAGTAACGCTGGAACACCGACACTGAAACACCGACACTGAAACATGAGCAACTGTGATCCTGTTTCAGACAATTTTATGTGTATTCTGACATTTACCAGAGAAATGACCTACACTGCATTTAAGAAATTCTATTTTGGGGACATTTTCCATCATCTGCCCCTGGAGTCCAGTGGAGAAAAAAGAGAGGGGCAATGTGGCTCCAACCTGTCCTTGAAGGTTTTAGTTATATAGGCTATCTAAGAAATTAAAGGCAGCCCAACAGAATGCTAGAGACACCTGTCTATAACATTCATTAAAGCCTACTGATAAATGAGGATATGTTCAAATCATGCATCTTGACTATAAAGTATTAACTACTCAAGTGACCTCAGCGTTTAAGGAAGTGCTAGGGCAGAATCTGCATCATTACAAAAAATTTGATTTACTGGAGGTTTTAATGAGAATAATACACTTAAATATAAATGGTAAATGGACTGCATTTGTGCTTTTCTAGTCTTGAGACCACTCAAAGCGCTTTACAATGTTTGCCTCTCATCCACCCATTCATACACACATTCACCTTCGACATGGACAGGCAGGGATCAAACCAGCAACCCTTCGATCACTAGGCGACCACCTTACCACCTAAGCCACGTCGCCCGAATATAGAGACGGAAGGCCAAATACAAAATTTACCAGTCAATCTATGTTCCAACTCTTCCAACTTTTATTTACCATAAGTGCCAGCAAAAGTGTTCAACTGGATTTTTAAGACATATATTAAGTTGTAGTAACTAATTTAAAGGGGCTATTGAACTTCAGTGTTCTGTAATGAGAGGAAACATTCATCGGTCAGTACCTTATCGTTTATCCTGTTCTCTGGCGTGTCCTTGTCCGACTCAAGAGGCCTCTGTGCTCCTTTCTTGTCTGAATCCATTGAATTTGCACTGTGAGTTCGGATGACGCTGCCCTCTTCCCTCCATGCAGTGCACTCTTGTATTTGGGAATGAATCTGTCCTTCCTCCCCGGGATGCTCTGATCTGGCCTCCATTTCTTCCACTGTGTCCTTTGGCTGTGGCTCATCGCTCTCCACTGCACTTATCTCTGGAGTTTCAGCCTCCATTCCAACCGGTGATATATTTGACTGGGTTACTTGTGGTATATTACTTTTCACATCACCATCATCCATTTCAAGATATGACGTATCCTCTGGCTCCCAAGGACCTTGTGTGTTTTCTACGTCTTCTCTATCCTCTTCTTTGAAGTCGTCTGACTCATCAATTGTTCGCTCCTCTTTAAGGGCTGATTTGGCTTCACTTAGTTTTTTGTTATTTTGACTGAAATTGTTATCATTAGAAAGAATACGTGAGTCGTTTCCCTGTGTCTCAGCAGTGAGTTGATCTGCTGAGGTGATGTTTTTAACAACTTTTCCCTCCTCCTCTTCATCATCATCATCGCTACCATTTGAATCAGAGTCATTTGTGTCCACCTTCTCCTTCATGGTGTCAGGATTCTCCTGCTGCATTGTCGTTTCATCCTCCTCAGAGTCAACCTCATGTTCTACTCCCTCTATTTTCAGTTCATCAAGGTCCTGTGTACTGTGTATATTATGGTCTGTCCCCTCCTCAGTAAACTCCCTAGAGTCTTTGTCTTTCTGCTTTGTTGATACATCAGTTTCTACAGAATGTTCTTTCTCTGAAACTTCAGGAAGACCCTGAGCCTCTGGAACATCTTCAAAGTTAATCTCAACCAAACTCTCTTTTTTTGGTGTAGCATCACTGTCCGAACCATCCTCTGTGTGAAGCATTTGTCCAGGGGCTTTATCTTCTGGAACTTGCAGAGAGCTTTCCTCTTCAATGACATGTGCATCAACTGCAATTCCTTTGATCGTGTGCTTTGTCTGTCCAAGCTCCTCTGCACAGACATCCACATCTGCCATCGATTCATCCATTTCAGTTCTTTCTTCTCCTTCTGAGTCTCTAAACTCATCTTCAGCTGAAGTGTCTTGCTTTTGAAGTCTTTGATCCTTCTCCTTTTTTGCCATTCCCAACTCTTCAGCACACACATCTACATCTGCATTCTGACTGAAAGATGACAAGTCCGTTGGGTCTACTTCAGCTTCATCTTGAACAGATCTGCTATCCTGATCTAAGGAAGTTCCACCTTGGTCTTTCTTCTCTGCAGCACTCTGTTCATATGAATCTAAATCTGAAAATGGGAGCATGGTCCCTGATTCCTCTTTTGAAGACTCATATTCCTGTGAAATAGTGATCTTCCCATCCTCTTCTCTACTTTCAGCTGAAACTTCCTCTTCAGGGTCATTTGGTTGGCTGGATTCATCAGCTCCGGGCTTGTATGACTTTTTTCTAAAAGGTATGAGTCAAAATGAAAAACAATGTTGAGATATGTCCATCAAGAGGAGGGGAAATCATCTCATATAATTCAGTTTTATGCAATAATATGCGGTATACTGTCACACATACCTCAGACTAAATATCACAATGGCTCTGCATGGCTCACCTGACATCTGCAAGTTTTTGCTCCAGCTATGGTCTTCTATCTTCCTGCTCTGTCTTTTCTTCTTATGCTTATACCTGCTATTACCTTAAGCAGAGGGTTGTGTTCTGCCACTACACCACAAAGTAATATACTCCAGTTATTTAACGCTGACCTATCTAAAGATCTGTGACCTGAAACTAATCAGCTAATAACATCTGCCTATGGATATAGATTAAAACATAATTTTTGCTTTTTTTCAGGAAAATTAATGAGGATATTCTGTATGTGCGATAATTATTTTGTAATTGAATTCTGATTTAATGTAATTTGATAATTTAATAATGTGCTAAATTTTTGAAAATGTCCAAAGAATACTGCAGAAAAACTTCGTACACATAAATTTTATTTCATTGTCATCTTTCCTTCCCTTTTCACTTCCTTTGTCCTTTCCCTCATCCTCTCCCTCTCTTCAGCTGTTTATGGCACGCAAGGAGAGACTCACTCAGTACTGGTCGTATCTGTATCGTCTGATGTTTCACTCGTATATTCCTGTTTGAAAGTACAAAAACTGTAATGATGAAGTACTCACAATAAAACAGAAAGACTGTACTAAAATGTAGTTACGTTTACAACTAGTACAACTTGCCTTAAATGCATGGTTATTGTAGAATCTGTCCTCAAGTTTGGCAGCCCATTCAGAAGGGTCCACGCCACTGTCTGAAAGCAGAGACAAAATGACAAATGTCAAGTATTTTGACACAGACAATGACCACCTTTGGTTGGAAAGAACCTATAAACTTTAGCTTGAATTACTTTCTCTTTCTTGGAGAAGTGTATCAAAGTACACTGCAGCATATTTAGGGATGTCTTCAGGCTGATCTCTCAGGATTTCTCTGGTCAGGCCCTCCAGGATGGCGCCAAATCCACGGGGGACCCGCAGGTTCGTGTTGGAAAATGGCACTGACATTTGTCTTGTGAAGATAACTTGCCTGTGGTCATCAAGAGAAGTTCATTTTCTGTTGTTTACATTTATATTCAAATGTGTGCCTGCGTTCTGGATTAAGGCATGTCCGCGTTAACTGGTGATTTCATTCCAAAACTCAGCCTATTTGTCCCTGTGATTTTGCCATTATTATCCATTGTCATTCAAAGTAATGCTATATAATTAATAAGTAATACAATGTCTCATGATACCACTGTAGAAACCAATTGTCCTGAATGACTTATTTTTCTTATTTAATTCTTCTATTGTCATTACATTTTCAATCCCTGATGAGAATAATGATGTTGTTGGCAACAGCTTTAGTCATGTAAGCATGTAATGCGTTTTCATATGAGATTACGTGACAAGGAGTCACTATATTGGATTTCCAACTTGTAATCTATGGAAAAACAACTACCTACCCAAAAGAATGAAATGTCCCTTTGTGTTCACTTCTTTGGGCACACAGTACATTGAAACCCTAATAATTATGTTCAGAATTTATGAACGCAATAGTAGAAAATATACTTGTATAACAAATGTGATCATACTGCATTAGAGTTCCCAATGCCGTTTTTTTGTAATACACAGCAGCATGTTAGCGGTCACGTAAGTTGAACATAATTTTGTAAATATCATGTAGTCAGGTTGAAAATAGGGCAATATTATATACACACAACTGTATTCTGTTATCACCAGGGTTTCCTACCCTGACACCTTATGATGGTACATGGATTCCTGTTTGAAGGAATCTCACATGGGGCTTAGCTGCTGTCAAATCATGTCAATGTCTCACCAAACATTTTGAAACAAATATAGGCTATGTATAATTAGAAAGAATGCATACCATATGTTAAAAATGACACAAAATTAATACATTTCAGTAAGATACCAAATAACAAATTGCCAATATTCTCTCTCTCTCTCATTATATATAGATATTTCTAAACTCTTGAATCTGATGAGTAAATTAAACACTACGCACGCAAAGTTCTTGAAATGTACGAGGCTCTTTGTCAGTTTTCGTACACGCAGAAAAATAGAAATGTTTAGAATACTGAAGAAGTTACTCTGGTTTTGGCGTCAAAGGCACCGGGGAACGGGTGACGTCACGCTCGGAAGTCGACGGCTCCCCTCGTTCGTCAGCCGTATTGTCACGTGGTCTCAGCCAGAACGTCAGTGGGCGATTTTTTTTCTCGATCCTAGGTGAGGAACAGCTCGTGAATATTTATGAGGCACGACCCAGATACTCGCGTAAGATTGAAAAACTGTCCGTGGTCGCTCTCCCCGTGACGTCTCATGAAAACGCAGTACATAATACACAATAAACTAATAAAGCTGTAGACACCAAGAATAAGAGCGCGGCCTCTTTACTGCAACATTATTAAAAACAATACACAAACATTTGTAACCGAGGGACAACGTCACCAGATAACACGCTCACTTATTAATCCACAACACCGGAAGCAAGAAAAAACTACACAACAAAATAAAGACTAAAGCCACCCTTACTCTAAAATTTATGACAACGGGTAATGTTCAAATGTTTAATCTAAGTCATTTCAAATCGTACTTACCTTTACTTTAATAATTTTGATAGCTAACAGCTCTCCTGTCTAAACTGCGGGCACTTAAACACACTTGTTGATGCTTGTTTCTAGGAGACAGCGGCAACTACGGATGCTGGCAAGGCTCAAAGGCTAAAAGACGGAAGTAAAACGTTAGATAAGTAAAACGTCATAGAAATAGTGTTTATAGTGGGTTTTTTTTTATATAAGACACCGAGTAAGAAATAAAGACGCTGGTAGTATCATAAACACTGTATGTGTACACACAATTTTTATTCTTTAGAAAACAGTACTCGTAAAGACAGATTACATGGGCTAGCATTTTATGTACAACCAACTTTGATTTAATGCTCCTTTTTATCCTTCAGCAGCAGCAGTGAGTCAGTTAGGCATACGTGATGACTGCATACTCAGAGTTGGTGCTCATCTTGCGACTGACCTCTCTGGGTTGGTGGACATGCAATCTGTCCGCCGAACGTGAGCTCTGCAGGAGACACCTGGACTCATCAAACCAAAACTGGAAAGCAAACAGAAGAAAAATCAAGCTTTCCAGCCCAAGTCTTTTGTATGGAAGAGAGGTAACCTACTCTGACAACCAGATAAATAAGTCATGGCCACAGCCACAACTTATCAAATAGAAAGAAGTAGATCATGTTATCTTATTCTGAATATCATGGGCCTCTTTAACTAGCAATGGAATGACATCTCATTCCTAGTTAAAGATCATATTAGATCCTGTTCCTCCATCTTATGGGGTACTATCACAGCATGTTTCCTTGAGTTAATAAGCCATGGCTACTTGTTACTTTTTAACAAAGGATGTCACCCCTTCTCCTCTGCACGTTTAAACGCCCTCTCTTCATTACTACCGCATCGTAATAATCCTGACTTAATTCCGACATGTTACTATTGCGTGGCCCTGATGACCCCTGTCCTCTTCTCTAAGTCTTGCCGCCCCCAAACAGCATAGAGTACGCTCAAATGGGAATTCCACAAATTTCACACATCAAATTCAGCTTGGTCTGTGTTGGAGCCCTATTTAGTTTGTAAAAAGCACTGATAAATGTCAAAGCGGTTGCTGAGCAAAGGCAAGGAAAGGGACATAATGAAGGTTAGTTTGTGTTGTTGCTGCACGTTGCTAATTTGGAAATTAAATCTACACCTAGAAATAGATTCAACCCTTCCACCATCTGGCAGTCACTTCTCTACAATAGATCTACATCCACAAATCAATACTTGATAGATATAAGACTTCTTTTCATATATAATAGTGCTTATCATAAAGAGTAAACTTCATTTGAGACTGCCCTTTAACAGACTTGAGGTATACACGTACCATGTTTTCCTCTAAATGATTAGTTATTTTGCAAAATAAACTTTGCCAGGGAAAGAATATAATCTCACCCTGTTAGCTTTGGAAAGATTTTGTCATGCAACATCCTTTGATTTTGGAATTCAGTAAAAATATTGTCATACATGGATTGGTTCTGTATCTTTATCTCTTACCTCGTTTTGATTTACAGGAGTCAGATAGGAGACCTTAGTGAGTTCTGGTGTACTGACACCTCGAACAGTGATCATGATGTCAGCGTATGGAACCTCAGTATCGCTCTCGTTGTCTGGGTCAAAGGAGTAATGGAATTATTAGTTATCAGCCTTTCTACTGTGGACGCTGAAGCACCGAGAAAAGATGTGTGATTTGCTATATGCAGAAATTATCTCACTTGGTGTGGGAATCCTCACAGTCACTTTTTCACTGTGTACTGCTGATGGCCCTGGGGAAACAAAAGAGTAAGAGTGACCTGACTGCCTTATGAGGACAAAATTTGTCCTCATAAAGCAGCAATCATTATGCGCTTAAAATGGAAACTGTTTACCCCGAGCTGGTGAACGGATGTTACGAGTTACTGATGAGCTGGAAAAGAGGAAGCAATAAAGAATTGCACATAAGGTATCAACCAAATATATTTACTTTTTTACTCTTTTTACTCCACACTTTTTATTTAAGTGCCTTTTAATTTTTTGTACTCACCCTTTAATGGGAGCAATGCGCATCACTAAAATAACAGACAGCGAAAGTCAATTGTGTTTGTATTTTGTGGGTTTCAATGATTTTATCGTGTATTCATATTTCATAATCACCTTTACCATTCCTGTTTGGTATCTTCCGGCTAACACAGAGGTAAACAGCCAATGCTGCAAGCACGATGGCCACAACAATAGTAACTGCTGCCAAAACTTTAATTCCAGTGAAGTCCCCTGTTTTATTGAAAACACCAGTAACTTTAATGAAAAACAGCACACTCACTCACTTAAATTTCATGCACATATATATTCATACAAAATATTCATGCATATCGATATACTGTTCATCATATTCTGCACTTGCACAGTGTGCCATCTCACCTTCTGTTGACTCTTTTGGCTTAGAAGGAAGAGAGGCTGAGAAAAGGACATCAGGGTATATTTAAATAAATACATAGTGGATGTGTACAGTCATAATTTTAGAATATTATACACGTGTATCATACATTTGAATGTGTTTTGAGGGGTATAGATAGTATAGTACTCACCATTTTCACCTATAGTTACTGGAGTAACTGTCCGTTCTGCGGCATTTGTTTGAGCTGGAAAAGCAGTCTTCATTATATACCACCCATATTGCAACATTTGTGTATTGCTATCCTAAGTAAAGAGGTCAGGCGTTATTGCAAATAGTAATGTTTCTCTACCTTGAAAGTGCAGTGACACAGTACGCACTATTTTTCTCCTCAGTTCTGGTTCATCAGTATGTTGGGTATAGCAAGAGTAGTTGTACTTCAGATCTTCAGTGGAGACATTTGCAAGACGATGAAATACTGTGCAAAATATGTCTTGGTTGTTTGTCCCAAGACAACGAAAGAAGTCTGACCCTCTGGTCCAACAGCCACGGACAAATCCAACAGAGCAGTTATAGGTGCAGTTTAATACCAGAGGTTCTCCCACCGTTACTGGTAAGACGGCGAAGGGCAACTCCTTATAATGACAGCTCACCAAATCTGAAAAAGAGAAGTTCATATTGACTTTACACAAAGGAGGGACAACGATGTGCAGCTAACTTGTAACACGTGTAATGATAAAATCTAGTCAAACGTATTCGCAATGTATACTGTATACGTTACCTTGGGTCAGACAAAAAAAGAACAGCGCGAAGTGGACCCAGACCATCATTGTAGCTCACAAGTGCTCTGCTCATAGATTCCTGCAATACGTAAAACATGCAGTCAACGATCTTGTGATTTTGCACCTGTACTGATAGATACTGAAATCCTCACACATGCATCAAACCTAGAGCATGAGCACAGGAAGTGGTACAAAAACAGGATTTGGCATGAGGTTAAAGAATAGATCATAACTTTCCATTTACTGCACCTGACTTCCTGCAATGGAGAGATCTGTTGAACATTTGAATGAGAAAAGCGTGTTATTGAGCACACCATGATGTACCTACACATGTATATTTAACACAAACAAACAAAAATACTCCTGCTTTCCACTGGAAATCATACATTTCCACCTGTCTTGAACAAATTCTAGATGACATCGTTGTTTGCACATGCATAGAGTCTGTGCAGATGCATCATTGCATCACACCCACGGCTGGAGGAGAGGATGAATCTTCCGTTTTTGTACCATTATAGTTTTTTCCAAATATTTTGGGGCACTTCATGTTAGAGCATTGAATGGTTATGTATTCAATTTGTTGTTATGGTTATTTCCAAATATTTTAGGGCATTAAATGTTAGAGCATTAAATGGTTATGTATTCAATTTGTTGTTGTGGTAGCTTTCTTTTAGATGTTCTCATTCTAACCTCTAAATTAATTACTTAGATGACATAAATAATGAACACATCCTCTAACAGAGAGAATATCTGGGTTAGCTTCGGCACATACTCATGCATTATGAACATGGAAGACACAGTTACACAAGAGCACCACTGAATACAGCTGGTGTGGTCCCCTTGGGGTCACATTTCATGCTCCTGTTTCACTTTCAGTCAATGTGAAGGCTCTCACTTTCTGCTTCACAAGCTCAGATTAGAAAGTCTACAAAATAACTGTACGTACAGTCTATTGGAGATTCTATAATAATGTGCTCAGGTACAGTAATACATCTGTTCAGTTTTTCTGCTTCGTGGCTGTGTCTGCTACAGCTTGGAGTCACCTCAGGTAAGAAGAGCAGTGACTTTTGAAATCTATACTGTGTTATGTTTATGTAACCATGCTTGGGTTGGATTCAAGAGGACATAAAAACATGAAGGGATAAACATCCAACGTTCTGATTAATGATAGCTTTTTCGCATTTATTTGTAAATGTAAGGACTGTCTGAAGTGGGTGCAAACCTTCCCCTTCATGAAGAGACAGATGTTGGTCGATGTCCAGGTGGGACATATTTCTCCCACCAGCTTTGTTTGGAGTGTCCCTCCGGTCACTTGTAAGTCATCAAACTTATAAAATGTGAAATTAGTAGATATTCACATTGACAACACGTTTAAATTATTATTTTTTTTATTATACAGCTGTCCTGGCAATTTATCTGCCCCTCACAGATGTCCAGTGGGAACATTCAACCTTTACCAAGGGAAAAGCAGCATCACAGACTGCAAGGTAAGAATCGCTGTAACAGATGTCCTTCATCATGTTTCAACTTTATATTGAATATTGCATGGCAGTCAGCAGTGTTACATTTACTGCCTACACATCATTCCTGTATGCTGTAGTCCTGTTTCCCAGGTCTGATCAGCTCAGACGACAGAGTGGACTGCAGGCTGTGCCCTGCGGGCTTCTGCTGTGATCCTGAAGAGGGGACCCTCTCTCTGTGTCCCTCAGGGCAACACTCTCCTGAAGGGGTGCTACAGTGTCTGACCTGCCCTGTGGACTCTGCCTGCACCTCTGGATTCCCCTATAAGGTGGTGATGACAGAAGATTTTGTTGTCTTGTTTATTAAAAATTATAAATATTGCTTGCCTGGAAACATTTAATTTACACCACTGTTATGTCTTTTACTGTGGATTGTAGTGTTGGCCTGGCAAGGAGCCAAACTCAGATCATACCGGGTGCAATGACTGCCCCCCAGGCTTCTATTCTACTGTGTGTACAGTCCAGTGTCATAAGTGCCCAGCAGGTAGTAGAATGACATAAGACCTTACTATAAGACTCATATGTGTGCATATTTAAAGTGGAGTTACTTTTCAGTCCAGTATTTCCTAAATAAACACAAATAGAGTAATGTGTCCCTGCTTTGCCATAGGAAGCTATTGTCCTCACAGTGGGATGTCACAGCCGCTCCTCTGCCCTCATGGTTGGTCTTCCACACCCGGTCAGACTTCTTGCCATAACTGTAATGACACATCCTTACTGTGTGAAGGAGCTGTCGCTGTAGCCCCTCGCTGGAACCATCCAGTCCAGAGGTCCACTCAGGCCGTCAGCTGTCGGCCAGGAACATACAAAGACACCATAGCGGAGACAGGCTGTGTGGTCTGTCCCACAGGTTAGTGTTTATGACCAAATGCTAAATTTATACATCAGTTTCTCTGTCATGGTCTTTGTGAAATGCCTCACAGCTACAGTGACGGATGCCTTATATGCATTTTTCTTGATGTCTAACATCTCAGGTCATTATTGTGTGGGAGGTGTAGCTGTAATGTGTCCTGCAGGGACATATGGCCCTAAAGAGGGTCTGCAGAGGTTGAGAGACTGCATAATCTGCCCTGCAGGTATCGATTATCACAAGCATTTTCATTCCATCAAGTTAGTTTTACTTTTTCAAGTCTAATAGGTCTGTTTTATGTTGCATGTTTCTCACCATGAAGCTTGTAAATACATTGCTCATTGACTTCTATTAATACATTTCTCCAGGGTTTTACTGTCTGGAAGGCAGCTCACAGAGACCGGCCTCCCAGTTTATATGCCCACAGGGCTATTACTGTGAAGAGGGCACTGCCACCCCCCATGGGTCACCTTGTCCTATTGGTACAGCGGGGGAACAACTGGGTCAGACAAGTAGGACAGCTTGCAAAAGATGTCGAGAAGGACGCTTCTGTCCTGCAGGTAAGTCCTAACAATGATGCGCTAATTCCAATCAAAGTACTCACAGGGCCCAAAGCCGCATGGTCGGGGGCATTACAGCACCTGCGCTTTGGGGTGTTTCAACTCCATTTTGCTATTTAGATGGTGCTTAATCTCGGGCATTTGGGTGTAAGATATGGGGTATATAGTTCAAAAAAGATACAATAAGTAATTAGAACCACATTGAAAGAAAGCACCCTCCATGGAACAACAGTAACATTAGGGAACGTCATGTATTATATAGATAGATAGAATTTTACTAACATGATGCTCTTTGTGTTATTTTATTTTATTATCTGTCTGTGTGTGACAGGCTCATCCGGGCCTGGCTTGCCCTGTGCTCGGGGGAGATACTGCCCTGCTGGCACCTTGGAAGAGGTGATATGTCCTCGAGGCACCTTCACCCCTCACCAAGGGGCAATAAGTAATCAATGTTTTATTATGTTCAACACTTCAGTAGCATAGAGGCTGATGTATATGCATTGATGTGCTGAGTAGTTATAGTCGACTGCTGCAGTCATGACAGTCTATCACATCAAATGGTAGCGGTTGTTTTCCCCATGATGAACAGATATGTCAGGGTGTAGAACTGCAGCAGATGGATGCCAAGAGGGCAATATATAATTAGAAAAAAAATGGCACACTGGAGCTGCATATTCAGTGTGAAGGACTGAAGATTAGAAATGAGAACAGTGTGCCTTATGTGCCATGTTGAGAATACAGCAGGGACAATACTCAAACATTTCTCTAAATGTAACTGTATCAACACATATTCTATATCTTTTACTTCAAAAGAACAGTGGGAGTGATCTAAAATATTAGAGACGTAGATTTGTAATGATTATTTAGGGAACAATCTTATGGATGATCAGAAATGTTTCACTTCCACCACGAATCGATTGGATTATGATGAAACACTTATTTCAACACAATAAAAAAAATACTATTTATTAAAAAAAATTGACTTTTAATTGTTATCAATTGTAATTAATTGCCAACCTAATAATCGATGCGCCACAATTCATCAACGCCTCTTTACATACTGTACTATTAAGTGTAGTACATCTCCCATTAAGTCAAAGACCAAAATTAATCCTAACATAGACGTTCTCTATATGGTTGTGATATGATATGGTTTTCTCAGGTGTGAAGGACTGTCTCAAATGCCCAGCTGGTTTCTACTGTACTGAGGGGACCAGTGACCCGATGCCCTGTCCACCAGGCACTTTCAATCCCTTAGAGGGCCAGGATGAGTTGGCTGATTGCAGGGAGTGTTACGCAGGAAAGGCCTGCACCCAGGTAGCTCTGAGAACACCTGACGTGGACTGCATCCAAGGGTAAACAACCCACTCAGACTTTAGAAGATGGCTTTCTGTCGAGTGCTCTTAAAACTCTGGTGCTTGTCTTTCCGTACCGTACAAATGTTACTTCATGACTTTATTCTGTTTCCCTGAAATCTGACAGGTTTGTGTGTCCCCCTGGTTCTTCCAAACCCAATGCTCCGGCCAATGCTTGCCCACCGGGAACACTAAGCAATCGCACTGACCTCACTGACCGCTCGCAGTGTCAACGGTGCCCTGCACGATATGCCTGTCTTCGAGGTGCCATCATTTTTACACGCACCGTCATTTACTTGGCTTGAGTGTTATTTTATTGATGTCTTAAGTCCCGATTACCAAAGTACTTGCACGAAAGGCCTTGCACACCCATAATACATTTCACAGTTTAATATTTGCAAGTATTTTCAAGTGTGTTATCTCTTCCGATGTCTTTTCAGGATTATGCTGAACCTCACCAAATATAACTATAATTATGATTTATAAATATAATTAACACCATGTATGGTTAAAGATCAGTAAATGAAGCAGATATTTACATCATTGTTGCTTTAACTAGGAACTGGTGGTATCCAGAGACCGCCACTTCCCTGCTTTGCAGGACACTATTGTCCCCCTGGAACAATGTTTCCCACCCAATACAAGTGTCCTGTGGGGACATGGACAGCCCACGGTGGCATGGAAGCTGAAAGTGAGTGTCGGCCATGTACACCGGGGTGGTACTGCTTGGCTGGATCTGGAGCTCCATCAGGGAGGTGCAACTCTGGACACTACTGTCCCGAAGGTACACATGAATGTATAGAATTTACAATGTAAACAGCAACTGAATATTAATTTGAATATTTAAATGTTTTGAACTTAAACAGTTTTTCTCTGACGTCAATGTGATTCCATGTCTATTGCGGGTACTATCTAAGTTTGTTGTTGTGTCTGCAGGGACTGCATACGGCTCTCAGTTTCCATGCCCTGCAGGGACCTACAGCACCAGAATGGGCAATAGGCAGAGACAAGACTGCCTGATTTGTCCTGAAGGCTCATACTGTCAACGGGGCACCTCCAAACCTTCACCCTGCCCACCGTAAGAAACATAATAGTGGTTGATATTTCAGAGAATGTGGGTGAAAAAATATTACAATGATAATGCACCTTAGTGTGTTTTCTATATGTGGTCCAGTAATAGATTACCCTGCTGTAATGACTTTGATGTAGTAGTATTGCTCTGTCCTGTTCGTCTTCAGCGCCACATTTCGTCATCAGACAGGAGGTCAGAGGCTGGAGGACTGCTCTGCCTGCCCTGCTGGCTATTTCTGTCCCCATTCAGGCACTGTCAGCCCCAGAGTGTGTGGAGCTGGCAGCTACTCTGTACGTCCCCATCCATAACGCAGCTCACTCTGACTGGTCAACTAACACAACCAGAGGAAAGCAAAGTCAATGTTGTAGTCCGTCCAGAAGATACTGACTGCCCTATTTTTAGATAACTGCTTTCTGCCCACTGTGATATCACCTTACATGACTCACCATCGATGTACCACTGTGAAAGTCAGCTACAGGATCAGCTCAAGACACGTTGAAATTAATTATACCTCATATTTTACCCTGATCACTGAAGTACTAACAGTTTAATTCTATCATCTTTTGCATTGATTCTTCTTTTCTCGTGCTCTCCTGTGTCCCTCTCCCATACTGGGTGATATCTTTTACTTCAAGCCTGAATCTTCTTCTTCCAATATTCTCTGGTGTGTAGGATGAGGGCTCTGTGGAGTGTTCTCCGTGTCTGAAGGGCCACTACTGCAGTAATGAGACCACAAGTGAAGAGGCTATGTTGCGTGTCATGGTGTGTCCCCCAGGCTTTCTCTGCTCTCAGGGTTTGGCCAGAGACCCCCAGCGCTCAGCAAAACTGTGTCCTCGAGGCTTCTTCTGCCCTGGAGGAGGCGTTGTGAGTTACAAAATAACACATACCACAGAGAATGTGGTTTGCTTTCTAAATGTCCAAAGCACGTTCGAGCCATAATTCCCTAGTGGGGGAGTAGATTTTCTGCTAATGTGATTGTCTTTATAGGATCCCAATCCCATTCCTTGCCCCAATGGGACCTACAGTGAATTTCCTGGTCTTCGTGACGTCAGTGACTGTCTCCAGTGTCCAGAGGGGAAGTACTGTTACTCTCAGCAGCCTCAAGAGGAGCCTATTATTATACCTGTAAGATTCTGTATGAAAACAATAATGCAATAATGCTCTTTATACAATACATGGTAAAGATAGTGATTAACCATGACCGCACTCTATATTCCAAGTCTCGAGTATAAAAAATAGATTAGTGAGTTTATATGTTAAATATTTTACGGAATCACTCCCGCTGTATTTTCTTATTCAAAATTAATGATGCACTCATTATCTACTGTATGCTGTCTGATTTCAGACTGGGATGTGTCCTGATGGACACTATTGCCCTCTAGGGACTGGCTACCCATACACCTACCCCTGTCAGCCTGGCAAGTTCAGGAGTAATACACTTGTACACAGTGGAGTGGCTTGTATTTTATGTCCATCCAGACATTTCTGTGAGCGACCTGGAAGTCACAGGCCAGTAGTCTGCTCCAAGGTGGATATGCCATGCTGAAAAAATGTCACATGGATGAGTCAAGGTTCCTTTGCTTCCCAGTGTGCTTATACTCTGTCCGTCTCTCTCTCACTCCCTCCTCTCCCTCTCCTCTCTCTTGTCTTATGTCACTGTTATTTATAGGGTTTTTACTGTCCAGAGGGCAGCTCCTCTCCCAAACCTTGTCCTGAGGGAACCTACAGTTCACGTCTGGCTCTCAGTGATCTGTCTGAGTGCTCCCCCTGTGGCGGAGGCCAATACTGCACTGGTGTAGGACTGACTGAGCCGTCAGGGAGTTGCAAAGTGGGCTTCTACTGTAGAGAGAGAGCCACATCCCCAGTAAGGAAAAGTTCTCTGAATACAGAGATATAGAGATAGACATATGGAGATGCTCGTTATAAATAAAACATATTCTGGCAATCCTTTATTTTCCTCAAGTATCAGCTGGAGGATTAATTTTTATCCATTCTCTCCTTGCTGCTCCTCAGTGTGGTGCTGAAACTCATGTAGTATATTATGAAGTGTTTTGTCATATTGTTTGGAATAGTTATTATTCCATGGAAGCTGTGTACCTTTCCCAGACTCCAACAGATGGGCCTACAGGAGGATTGTGTCCAGCAGGGGGTTACTGTCCACAAGCTTCGTCCTTTCCCCTCTCATGTCCCCCGGGGACCTTCAGTAACAGCACTGGCCTCAGAAGTCCACAGGAGTGTCTCAGTTGTCCACCAGGGTAATATCACTCGTTAACTGCTTTGTTTGTGTGTGTGACTTCAATGACATCAGCTATTGTGGGAGGACCAAATCGAAACCTGTATTCCTTCAACCAATACTTTTGTCTCCCTGTCAGGCACTATTGCTTAGGGTCCAACAACACCTCACCTTCAGGTCCTTGTCTTGCTGGTTACTACTGCACTGGTGGCTCAGCTTCACCCATTCAGAATGAGGCAGAGGAGGGTCATTACACATTAGAAGGAGCAGCCAGGGCTGAGCCGTGTTCTCTCGGCACTTTCCAGCCGGTAGGAAGGAATCAGTGTACAGATCCAAGTGCTGCTCCTCAGATGAGTGTGTTGTTTGCAGAATCCCACAGCCAAGGCCTTTCCTGTTTCTATTAATCATTCATAATGATGAAGTGGAACAGCAAAAATGATGACAATTGAAGTAGAAGAAAAATATATGTTGCTGCTTTTAGTTGAGACCAGACCATTTAGATTCAATATTCTCTCACTCTAGCGTCGAGGTGCTCAAGCTTGTATGAAGTGTCAGGGAGGTAGACTGTGTAACCAGACTGGCTTGTCCCAGACACCACCATGTCCTACGGGACACTACTGTCCCCAGGGATCCTCTGTTGCTCATCCTTGTCCTCCGGTTAGTGTGTGTGTGCGCGCGTGTATTTTTTATGTGTATTTCAACTTGCTCATCCTTCACTCTACTTTTTGTCTTCGTCTACTTTGTCAGTCTTGTGATTTGACTCCCTTATACTGTATTTACTATACATGGTCATTTGGTAGACATAACCTTATATTTTGTGATCATTCAGGGATCCTACTCTGACCAGCCTGGTGGCGATGCTGTGCAGCACTGTCGGTCATGTGAGGCAGGCTGGTTCTGCAGCAAAGCAGGTCTTTCGGCACCTCAGGATCTCTGTGGTCCTGGACACTACTGCAGCTCAGGAGCCTCCACTCCCACTCCAGTAAGACATACAATAACAAGTCATCATTTTCAACACTGTAGCAAAATATATGAATTTGTAATTGAAAGAAAGGTCCATGAAACATAATTAAAAACTGATGTGAATATACATAAACCATTCAACTAATATAACTAACTAATATAATTGTAGTTATATTTTCAAATCCCCATATTCATTCAAACCTGGATCAGTTTTACCATATCAGTGTGTCATAGTTGCTGATGTGGTAAATGAGACTTTGATAAATGCATTCACTGTATTAAATGCCTTTAAGTCCATCTTGGGGATAAGACAATGATATTTCATGGTGGTTAGTAAGTTGTGGCATTTTTCTGCTACATGTCCTTGGATGATTTATGTCTCTGACTAATTTTGCTGCAGTCAGCTAAGCCCTTGTTAATATGTTGTATGAACCACATGGAGGGAAAATGTGGGCCAATTAAGGAGGTGGAAGTGTTTTCTTTCATCGACTATATCAGCAAATAAAGTTGAAGCTGCGTATTTTGATGACGGCTATTCATTTCACAAACGCACTTGACTTACTTGAGTGTGTCTTTGTTAGTTGTTACGACTAAATATAGACAATTATGAAATCATTTGGTTTTGTTATATTTTGATCATTGCACTGCTATATTTCCAGGTGGCTGTGACCTCTGGTGGTGTGTGTCCTGCAGGCTATGTTTGTCCACAAGGAACCAGGTACGCCCAGCAGAACCCCTGCCCGAAAGGAACCTGGGGTAATACTGTGGGAGCCAAAGACCTGTCCTCTTGCTGGCCCTGCCCTCCTGGTCTCCACTGCAACTCTACTGGTCTCAGCCAGCCATCAGGAATTTGCGACTCTGGTATGATAATGAATGATTTTATGTATTTTATTGGTAGGTGTGAATGTTTGAATATCTTAGGAGGTTAAGTTAAAAGATTTTAACACGCAACCTGAACAATAAAAAAGAAAACAATGTGAGAATAGGGTAAATGATGTAAAAATATATTTTTATTGGAAATTTGATTAAATCATTTTCTGATCTACAGGGTATTACTGTTCAGGAGAAGCAGTATTTTCCAGGCCAACAGATGGTAGGACAGGGAACATTTGTCCCATGGGACACTACTGTCCCATGGGCTCATCCTTTCCTGTACTCTGCCCTGATGGGACCCATTCAAACTCAAAAGGTATAGGATAATAATGGGAATGCATTAATAATCTTCCATCTAAATGTACATTTTAAACAGCGTGCATTTCTTTATTTTCTGCATTCCTTCATCGATGAAGGGGCAGCAGAGTGTGAACCCTGCCCTTCAGGGACTTACTGTTTGTCAGGAGAAGGGTACCAGTCCTGTCCAGCAGGGCATTACTGTCTGGGGGGCAGTGTGGCGAGCATCCTCCCCTGCCCTCCTGGCACATACAGCCCTAACTTAGGCCTCAGCCAAGTGGAGCAGTGTCTCATCTGTCCAGCAGGTGAGAGTATTGGCCCACGGTTGTTTGTGATTCTTTACCGAAAATGATAAAAGACAATTCAAACACATAATGTTTAATGAGGCAAATAATTCTTAATCGATTTAAATGTAAATTATATGCCAGATGTGCTCGAGGTAATTGATTTAAATGTCGTCAGTTTGGCTCCCTATTATGCTAATTGACTTGAGGGGAAATATTTTATGTTGACTAATTCCACACAGTAGCACTGAAGTAATGTTTATGTTTAATCTTTATAGGTTTTTACTGCGAGGACTGGGGTCTGTTTGAACCCACGGGACCCTGTCAAGCTGGGTACTACTGCATTGCAGGTACTATACGTGTATGTCTCAACTACATTTGATGACTTGTAAGGCTAGACCACTGCATCATATAGCTCATTTATAAACAATGAACATGCATACAGTCAGTTTCTCTGAAAATTTTGAATTGACTGCTAAAGTTAACTTCATATATGTATATTTCAAGGTGTAAACTTTCAGAACCCAGAGGGGAACTTCAGTACAGGAGTGGGAGGACCCTGCCCAAAAGGGACTTACTGTCCTGAAGGCACCAGTCTCCCACTTCGCTGTCCACCAGGAACCTATTCTGATGGGTTAGTGGAACAAAGTACTATATTGTAGTACAAACGCAGACATATCTGGCAGCGAGAAATTTTGCTTCCCATCTGTCTCTCTGTGTGCATGTGTGTGTAGCCTGCTGGCTAGATGCTGTTCAGTTTCAGCTATTGTCAGCAGTCCTCACATATACTGAAGATGATGCTATTTAAAACTATAATTTCAATCTGTGCTTTGTAGAGTAGATAATTGTGTTTTATTTCAGCTGTCCAAAATGTGCCAGTATAGTTTTTGTCTTGTTCATGTCGCACATTACTCACCCTGTAGTCTGTATATTCTATGTTTATGCTGAAATGTATGCACAATTAAAATAATAAGATATGTGTGTGTGTAGTCTTTATATGACAGAGATTTCTGGCTGTCATCCATGCCCAGCGGGTCAGTTCTGTGGCACTGTGGGTCTTACCCGTCCATCTGGACCCTGTCGGTCAGGCTACTACTGTTCAGGGGGAGACAGATTACCTACAGGTAAACTGAAATACACTGACTTTTAAACTTTTCATTAGAGGTTGTTTATCATCTACTTGTGCAGATTAATGGATTATGTCAAACAGATACCATCTATTACTCCATTTATGTTCATTACATCAGTCGACAGGACAAACTTGCTTTTGCCATCTGCCATCGTCAACACAATTAATTCATTTTCACTACCATTCATTGATAGTATAGATAGCTGGAGGTGGGACTAATTTATAATGTGGAAATTACAGTTTATGAATAAACATAAGAGAAGCAGATGCTGATAAATGCAGGAAATCTAAATGTGTGAGGGTGTTCTGGCATAATTACTGAATTAATCAGGGGTTATTATAAGATCAATCACATTAAGGGCTTAGCTGTCATAATTTCAGTGATTAACCAAATCTAATTGATATTTCCACTCTAGGCTCAGAGGGACATCTTTGCCCTCCAGCTCATCATTGTCCTGAGGGTAGTGCTAGCCCTGTGCCCTGCCCAGCTGGAACCTATACCAACCTCACTGGCCAGTCAGAGTGTTCACCTTGTCCATCTGGTTACTACTGCCCAGAAAAGACGGGCAACTTCACCAAGTTCACCTGCCCCCCTGGATTTTACTGTCCTGATGGTACACTAGGCCAAAAACAGCCATCTTTAGATTTGAAAGATGTATAAAGATTTTCTTCCAGGTTTTGGTAATACAAGCAGAAATGTATAGAATAGCACAAATGTGATACCTGGTCTAAATATATTATGTATGCAGGTACAAGATATGCCACCCAGTTTCCCTGTCCTCGTGGGTACTACAACCCAGAGCCTATGACGCAGAGTCTGGATAGCTGCCTGCCTTGTCCTCCTGGACATTATTGTGAGAAAGAAAGGCTCACCAGGGTGTCTGGAAAATGCAAAGCGGGTCAGTAATAGCAGCCATTTTTCTAATATCGTCTCTGCAATATACTTGATGCAGCATGTGGTGCGTTATGTAAGGACCGTGTCTCTGTTTTTACTACAAAAGACAACCGCAGTCGTAAAGCCTAGTTTCTCAATGTCATTTTTAATTTGGCCTCAATGCCAGTTTGTTTGTCTGAAGGGACCAGTGAGGCTTTTCTAAATTAATCTGGCAGACTGAGGGCCAAGGAATGAATTGTGCCCATGAAGCTTAAAATATCAGACCTTTAAACAACTACATCAGTCACATTTTTTCTTCAATACCAGCCTGTCAGCTACAACAAACTTTTAACTAATTCCCCGTATATTCGTATTTTTTGATATGAAAGTACAAACAACCTGGTCCTTTACCCCATTTATGCACATGAGCTTTGAATTCAGTCAGATATTAGAATGACCGCTATTTTCTATGAAGCATTTTTTTTCCTATTTTTGTCTCCTTTCTTCCTTTCTGGTTTAACACTACTTTGGTCCTGCTCTGTTGGTCCTCTTGTTTTACAGTGAGGTTAAAATTATATCTTCTTTATATCTTTTCTGAGATAGGCTAAGATGACAACAAACAATTTTTCTGTGTACTATGTAGATATATGGGGTTTTGAATAACACAAGGGTAAATCAGAATACAAATTTTCTGTCAACTTTCAAATTTGTCCTTGTGTCCTTCCTCCCTCTCTGTCTTGCCTCATTTGTTCCTTTCAGGTTGGTTCTGTGTATCAGCAGCATGGAACTCCCAGCCCTTTGACCTGGACAATTACACCAATGCCAACTGTCTGTGTCCGGCCACTTCCACAGGGGGGCGCTGTCAGGAAGGTTTTTACTGCCCTGTAGGGAGCTCGGAGCCCCTGCCTTGCCTACCTGGAACTTTCTGTAATATTTCAGGTATTTGGACACTGATAACAATAATGATGATAATGATATACACTGCATGCTAAAATATGATGCAATTGTTTAAAGACGTACATATTTCCATGTTGTCCAAATATGTAGAAAAACATGTCTATAAATATCCATGCTTTATAGTCCTGAATAAAGTTATTATCTGCCCCTGTGTAATGCAAACGCATGTAACAGCGGTATCATCGGTATGTGTTAATGAATGTGTGTAATATTTCTCTTGTTGCTCAATAGGTTTGGCCCTCCCGATGGGTCCCTGTTCTGCTGGGTACTATTGTATAAGAGGAGCCTTCCAGGCCAGTCCCACAGATGGACAGACAGGCAATCTCTGTCCACCTGGGACATTCTGTGGTAAGGTTTGCTGCGCTGCCTCTTAAGCACTGGCCAACAAAGAATAATAATAGCTGTGAGGTAAAGTTATAATGCTGTGTGATAAAATTAATAAATGAGATAGAACATTACGTCTGTATATACATAATGTTCTCATTTAGAACTGTGTATAAATAAGACATAACGTAAATTAAGGGAAATTCAACCCCAAATACAACAGCTGCTGTTTGTGTGGGTTGCACGGGGTCATTTTGTTTGTCTCTACTTACTTTTATTTTTGTTTCTACAGTACATCACATTAAGATGTGATGCAGGGTAACTGAGAGGTTGCTGAATTTCTTTTAGAAATGTAGGACATTAAACATATATAAATTGACTAAAGATGTTGAGGGAAAATGTGTCCATCAAGCAAATAAGCACAATAAACTGCTCATCGTTCACCGATACCAGTATCTCTCTACCAGAGTGTATTTTTTGTACTTGGGCGTACCCTTAAAATAACATGAACTGAACACTGTAAGGACAGCTCAGTAACATCCGTTGTAATCGATTTTCTGTAGCAAGAAGAATAAATTTTTACGTAGGTTTCCACACGATGATCCTGATTCCTCTCACTCTACACCAACGTGTAAATCGGATGGAGGTAAAACTCCAAAATTACAAAGTGAGTGTGAGTCAGGCGGATCAGGAGCTGAAAACTGAGTCATCATTTATCTGGTCTCTAGTTGTGTGAACTTGACCAGTAACTTTCCCAGTGCATGCTAGGACTGTGACTTTAACTTCTGATATGCTAAATTGTAAGACAATGAATAAATGAATGGATGAATTAATTTCGATCCTATCTCCCTGAACAGTTGAGGGTTCAGTGGAGCCAGAGTTTTGTCCACCTGGTACTTTCTCGCCAGTGCCGGGTCTCACTAGTAAGGCTGGGTGTCAGCAATGTACTGCAGGTTCCTACTGCGCTGGAGCAGGTCTTAGTGCTCCCACCGGATCCTGCAGCAAAGGTCAGTCAATCCACTGTTTTGTGGACCTCCTTTTTAAATCTTTTACTCTGATCAAAATGTTTTAACAGTGATACTAGAGCCTGTCTGAAAGTGCCATGCTGTTGTGTTTCGTATCTTGTCACGTAAATAGGATACTGGTGCCCACCGGGTCAGACTGTACCAACACCTCTGTCGTGTCCCCTTGGCCATTTCTGTCCTGAGGGAAGTGCGGCCCCTGAGCCCTGTCCCTCGGGAACCTACCAGGACACAGAGAAACAGGGAGCCTGCAAAGTCTGTGAGGCAGGTAGGGACCCACTTCTCACGTTAAACATTCTCAGCACAATCAAATCTTTCCCTCTTTTTTATACACTGTTAGTCTTGTGCCATCTCTGTTTTGCTGAGCAGGCTGCATTGAAAACATTTCGCAAGCAACCCAGCGAGTATTTCTATTTAAATTGATGGCTTGCTCAGAATAATGAGATGTTCCATTTATCACACAGAACTTTGCAGAAGTCAACAAACAGAAGAACAAGTATTTAATTTCCCGGTAATGTTATTTCTTGCCATGGTAGAAATAAAGACTAAAATATACCAATTTCTGTCCCGTCAAGGTTACTACTGTGATATGAGACTGATTTTTACCAATGGCTCGTCACAAAGGCCCTGTCCGAAAGGACATTACTGCCCTGCAGGTACAGCACTGCCCAACCAACACCCTTGCCCTATGGGCTCCTACAGCCCTAAACAGCTCACGGAAAGTCAAGCTGGCTGCATGCCATGTCCTCCTGGACAGTACTGTCCCAAAGTAGGACTGACAGCACCAGCAGGTGAGAAGGTATTCTGTGTTCTCCTCAGCTTTCTATGTGCTTTCATCTTTTATTACAGTTACTTAATTCTGTGAATAATTCTGATTTTTAGTTGAATTATTGAAATGGTACAAGCTTCACAATGACGTTTCTTGTATGTCATTTGCACATTTAAATATGGAAGTGCCAGTAGGAGTGATAGGTGATGTATTTAGATTTCTATGTATTGAATGTATCATCATGAGTATATATTAATGAGTAAATAATAATAATTAATGACATTTTCCACTCCCTATAGGACCCTGCCATGCTGGTTACTGGTGCAGAGAGGGGGCGTTCTCTCCCAGCCCGTTGGATGGACTGTCAGGTTCTCTTTGTCCACCCGGTCAATATTGCCCCGCAGGTTACTGACTCCTTCTTTTGTAATAATAAGCAAGCTTGTTTAGTGCTGCAAAACACACTGCACATGCCTAAAATTTATCACATCCCATGGGTCCATATTTTCAATTATGCTTTTATGGCACTTATTATTGCAACCTAAAGCTGACACAGTTTGTTTCTTAGGGTAATGTAACCAAATTTATACTACATGGAGCTATTAACATTTTACTGTATGATATTCTAGTGTGACAATCTTTTATTCATCTTAATTACAATTCCTTTACTTTATCTTGTTACTTTATCTTGTTACTTTATCTTGTTACTGCTTTCTTCAGAATAATGTGTTGTTACAGTTCTCTGCTCCTTGGGGCCTTGACCCATACTTTAAATGGTCTTGTAATCTCTTTTCTTGCAGCAGTAGTTGCATTATGATGATAACTTTAAATTAAATCCTGCCCACACTGTTCATAACACAAAATATATTGCCAATAGTACTGTATATTATATTGCCTCTTGTATGTTACTGTAGTTTAAATATGACTTGTTGTTTATGCGGGCCCTGAAGGCAACACAGCTCCTGTCGCCTGCTCTGAAGGTAGTTGGTCGAACAGCTCTGGCATGCGTAGTCAGGAGGACTGCAAACCGTGTCTCGGGGGATTTTACTGTGACTCTGCTGGCCTCGCTGCTCCTACTGGACCCTGCAGTGGAGGGTAAATTAGCACATACCCCTTTTTATTATATAGTTATTATTATTAGTAATATTAAGGATAAATTCCCAAGTTTTTCCCACACTTTGTGATCCTATTTTGCAAATTTAATGAGCCTTCACTGTATTATTGCACAGGTAATGTGGGCATAATCTGTATATTTATGCTGTCATGTTTCTCAAACAGGTATTACTGTGTACAGGGAGCCCTGACATCCACTCCTAATGATGGGATTACAGGTGGGCCCTGTCCTGAGGGTTATTACTGCCCACAGGGAACTGTTCTACCAGTTCCCTGTGAACCTGGGACATATGTGGCTGTTACACATGCCTCTCACTGTGAGCCCTGTGTACCAGGCTGGTACTGTGTGTCTGGCTCTCTGAACCTATGCCCTGCAGGTTTGTGTTTTGCTGTTGTAAACCTGTATGCCAGCTGTAAATTAGCATAATAGATCCACATGTAAAATGCATATAATACTAATGCCAACGGGCCAAAGCCATCTCATTAACTCTTCATCCAATGTTTTCCCGTCTCATATGAAAGCACTGACTATTTTCTTTTGTGGTCGGCAGGTTTTTACTGTCCTGAGGGAACAGGCTTTAATTTGAGACGCTGTCCAAAGGGCACCTATGGCCCTGACCCTGGCTTCTGGTCTGAGTCTCAGTGCAGGCTTTGTGACGGTGGCCATTACTGCTCTTCCAGTAATGGCACAACCGTCACCGGACCGTGTCAGGAAGGATATTACTGCTCACATGGAAACGCTTCTCCACAACCTTTGTCACAGTCTGCAGGTAAACAAGCATTTTAACAGTGGTATTCAGGAAATACGGGGTAGAATATTTCATTCTCTCCTTTTCTTTCCTGTCTCACATGTTGGAAAACTGGAGTTGTTACTGTGTAGGCTTTATAACTTTCACCTGACAATGGGATCCTGCGTCAGCAAGTACTATGTTTCTCTCACCTGTAGAGGGAGGACCATGTCCAGCTGGTCACTACTGTCCTCGAGCCACTGTCCATCCTCTGCCCTGTCCGCGAGGAACATTTTCCAATCTCACCAAATTAATTTCCCAGGTAGCTTTAATATAATGTTGAAGTCACAAATTTCCCTCCTGCAATCTGGAGTGACATCTTGTGACACAGGTTTTGATTGGAACTGTGAATCAAGTGTTATCATTTTACATATTAATGAGGCTATATTCCTATATATAATTCTCTGTTTTGTGATGCTGTGAGACACACTCTGTTTCTTATCTCCCTTCCTGTCCCTTCCTCTCTTGCTCCCTCTGTTTATTTTTTCAGGATAATTGCCAACCATGTCTCCCTGGGCTCTATTGTGATGCTGTGGGCCTCACAGCACCATCAGGAGAATGCTGGGCAGGTTTCTTCTGTCTGAGGGGTGCAGAGCGTCCTGACCCTCCCCTAAGAGATAGACATGGAGGACCATGTCCAAAAGGTGATCAGATCTAACAGCAAAATCTGGACATCTGTAGATCCTTTCAGAACAGAAAATGTTTGTGCAAATCAGTCAGGTAATAGCAGGATGTAGTCCAATCTGATTGCTTTTGAAATACAAGTAAACAGGTTTAGGGAAGTATATGCGGTAATTAAGAACAATCTTTACATAAGCCTTGTTTCGCCTCACTGTGTAGATAAACAAAACACAGTTTCAAGTAATCGGAGCTCAAGATAAGCAGCTGCTCTGTTTACCCAGGAAATCGAACCCTGTTCCTTGTGGATCGTACAGGTCTCCTCATGTGTGCTTGTATTTGTGTCCCTTTCCTTACTTTTTTTATTCACATAACCAGGTTATTACTGCTCTGAGGGTTCTGTGGCTCCACAAGAGTGTCCGCTGGGAACCATCAGTGCAGAAGAGGGCCAAGCCAGCTGCATCCCCTGTCCCCAGGGGTAAAATTCACTTACCAGCTAGACACATTCAATGTTCATTTTGTACAGTTAACATATACACAATTGCACTTGTAAATACAATGAAATATGTATAGACAGTATACATAGACAATATATAGTATATACATATACACTCTGTTGTGAGTTTCTCTCTCTCTCTCTGTGCATGCATATAAAGAAACGTTAAGTATATTCATGCACCATTGGCACAGGAAAAGTAAATTATCTGCCCTTGTTTGTCTGGACAGATTTTATTGTCCTGGCAGAAGCAACGCCTCTCTGTCAGGGAGTCAGGAGTGTCCGGTGGGTCATTACTGCCCTGTTGGAACCTGGTTCAAAAACCAACACCCGTGTCCACTTGGATCCATCAACCCTCATACACGGATGGCTAAAGCCCAAGACTGCTTGCCATGCCCTCCAGGTCACACCCCATTTACTGTTAATGATGATGAGTTTTGTGTTGCGGTGTGTTGTGTTGTGTTAAATAGTTTATTTTGGGACTACCAGCGACCTTGACAGTAAATGAAAATTAAACAGCGCATTAACACAAAAAGTAAATGTGAAATAGACAAAGAGGTCATGATCAAACCATCATCAAAGCTGGACAATTAGTTACATAATACAGCTTCTGAAAGGCTCTGAATGCAACAAACCTTCCAATTAGGATGCAGATAAATTGTGGCTTTTCTTCTTTTTTGTCTATTTTGCAGGGTAATTTACCATTACACTCAATTTGACTCCTTTCTCCTCTCAAACTAGGTTCATTCTGTGCGACCCCTGGGAAGGATGTTGTTTCAGGCCAATGTGATGCCGGGTACTACTGCCTCTCTGGGGCTTTGTCACCCACACCGATGGATGGAGGGGTGACAGGTGGCAGATGTCCTGAAGGTTATTACTGTCCCCAGGGATCCTCAACACCCCTGCCGTGTCCCTTAGGACGTTACAGCAACACCACTGGGAACAGTCAGCTCTCCGACTGCTTGCCTTGTCCTGCAGGTTGACAGCAAATTAATATTACGATGCTTCCGTTATGTACCTTCTTTTATCACGGGGACATCCAATATTTCAATGTGCCGCTTATCAGTTCTCCTTTTTGCAGGGTTCCTGTGCGTCACCAGAGGGCTCTCTCTCCCTTCTCATGTCTGTCCAGCTGGCTCTTACTGTCCGAAAAGAGAAAACAGCAGCCTCCCGTCCTCTTTACTCTGCTCCCCAGGAAACATGTGCCCACCTGGCTCTGATAGACAGGTACCCTGTCTGCCAGGGACCTACCAGGAGTTACCTGGACAGGTAAGGATGAACCGTCCAGTACAGTTTCAACTGCAAGATGTAGCTCATATGAAATGCCGGCCGAGTCTTTTTCAAAACTGCCATCAATTTCAGACTGTGAGGGTTTGTTTACAAAAGAATTGGCATTATGTGGTATGGCTCTCCTTTTGCCAAAGATATCAATGTTCCTCAGCATGCATCTGTGCATTCTACGTGTGTATAAAATTTATAGATGAACACTTCCAAAACAAACATCTAAAACACTTTTGAATCAACATCTGTAGCAATTAACTTTGTTTATATTTTGTTTAGGATAATTTGTTCTTGTAATTAAATCTTTCACAGGCAGAATGTGTTAAGTGTCCAGCAGGATTTTACTGTTCTGGCTCATTGGATGCTGTCACTGGGCGTGTGTCTGGGACTCGCACGCCCTCACTCTGTCCGAAAGGACATTATTGCCCACCAGGTAAGCTGGGTTGATGCGTCCACCATCACACCGTATAGGTATCCGTACAACATTATCAGTCATTGTAGATTTATATATGTGGGCACCAGTGATCTTGAAGCTCAATGACAGTGAATAACGTGTTAATGTCTAGTACTATAGGCGTTGTACATGTTTTACGGCAATATTGTCTCAGCCATTTTGTTTTGTGCGTAGTCCTGATGTTGTCCTCGAGTGGCTTGAACAGTAATTGGGTTTCTAATTATGCAAATAACCATCATAATGACATAATGAAGATAAGGATGGTCCACACAAACTGTTTTGTGATCTTTAGTCTGGGACCATCTGTAGGCATTATATGCTATTTATTCTACAGGCTTGCATTCTGGTGTTGCATTCCCCTGCCCAGCTGGCACCTTCAATGGGCAGATGGGGTTGTCCAATAAGTCCGGCTGTGAGCGCTGTCCTCCAGGGAGGTACTGCAGTTCCTCTGGACTAGCTGTTCCCTCTGGGGTCTGCTCTTCTGGGTAAACACATGCAAACCAACCGCATCAAGATGCTTCATCATCTTCATACCTTGGCTGTTTGACACCTTTTTCGGTTCAATTTTGTTCTCCCTTGTCTTTAATTAAACCTCCCTTGTGCTTTGTCTCTCCCCCTATTTTTCTTATCTGTCACTTCTCGAGCACTCCCCCCTCTCTTTCCTGTCCACGTCATCTTTCTGCCCCTAGTTACCTCTGTGTTCACGGGTCTGTTTCTGCTCAGCCAGAAGATGGCCTGACAGGAGGCCGTTGCACTGCAGGGTCCTACTGCCCCCAGGGTACCAGCTCAATGGTCCCCTGCCCTGCAGGCACCTTCAGCTCCGCAGATGGTGACATATAGGACTCAGTCATTACATAGATACACTGTTGGTGACATTATAGCTTAACTGCATTGTTCATTCAAATAAAGTTATAGTATTTGTAATCAATTTGTAATCAATGAAATCATTCGCTACCATCCCTATAAACAATTAATGAAGACTCGTGATCAGACAGACATGGTGTCAGACATCAGACAGTTTACTTGTCTTTTCAGGCGCTGTGTCTATAACAGCGTGTCAGCCCTGTTTACCTGGCCACTACTGTGCCACGGTTGGCCTCTCCTCCCCATCTGGACCCTGCAGTCCAGGTTTCTACTGTGTAGGTGGTTCCACAATTGCTACACCTTGGGAGAATATCACAGGTAACAGGCTTTTCTGCTTGCACTGTAAATTGAAAACAAACAACACAAAAATAGTGGTTAATTATGTATACAGTATGTATATATACATATGTATGGATAAATCTGTCCTGTACTATAAGTGCTTGTACTGTTTATTGACCCATTTATTCACACTATGCTTATGATGTTTACGTATTTTTTTATGTCTTTTGATTCTGTAGTGCTGGCAAGGTCATCATGATATTTTTCCTATGGAAAATGCAAAAAGCCTCTTTTATTGCACTTGCTAAGATAGTGAGCAATGGCATCAAATAAAGCTCTATTGTTTCTTTTACAGGCGATGCCACTTCTCCATCCCCACTCCCTGGGGCTTTGAGTCTGGGTCAGCTCCATGGTGGTGTATGTCCTGCAGGCCACTATTGTCCTAGAGGCAGTGCAAAGCCGAGCCCCTGTCCCCCAGGTATCCAAACAAGATGTCGAAAGTGAGCTCAGACAGAGCATTTTTGCTTTTCATTACATTGCTTCCAAAAGTAGTGTATAGGACCATAAAACCCTCAGAGGTACAGAGTGAGGTCTTAATGGATCCAGACCTTTAGAGGAAGTTGTAAAACCTAATGGGAGTTCAATAAAACTGCCATAATGCTCTTGCCACTTAACTAAGTGAATAATTTAGTTCCTGTAGTGGTCACACATGACACAGTTATGTTAAGCTATTTCTGTATGTGTCTGTGTGTGCTTATGTGTAAGAGAGAGAGCGAGAGACAAAGAGAGGAGAACAATAATACAGAAGGTTTTGAAGGTTATTTTCACTCACAGTAATTTGTCTCCTTCACATAGGCACTTTCCTGGGGAGGTCTGGAGCTGAATCTGAGGCTGACTGTGAAGCTTGTTATCCAGGTTACTACTGCCCCTCGTGGGCTCAGACCTCTGCCAAAATCCTTTGTCCCCCGGGTTGGTTCTGTCCACCAGGATCAGTGTCTGGATATCAGCCAGGTACAGTACAGGTCATGAAACACTGTCTGGATTCCAAGTCCAATAAAATGCAATATGACGAAGCTTGCTTGTGTCAACAGCATACATTCAAACATACACGAAAGATATTAGTTTCATTGCAGACTGTCATCACTAAGTAAATCACATCACAAAGCAACATTAATCTGCATTTCCCATTTGCGTATGCCAATAGACTTGTTATGACCAAACAACTTGTTTTTTGGACACGTTGTCATGTATTTCACAATTATTTTCCTTGACATAATAAAGACAGACTCGCTGGCAATGCGGCTGATGCTTTTGAGTGGCCCCATGTTGTTTTGGAAACAAAAATGTGCTGATTGCCAACTTTTGTTAATGACTGGTGGATATTGCTAAATGCCCCATTATGACACATTTGTGTAACTGTCATTGCCAGGCACTGTAGCCTAATTACATTTAATTTATTTTATGTTGCCTAAGGTGTATACGTGTTTATTTTATAGCCGATTTCTACATCTATATAGGAGCTTTTTCATAAATCTAAACCCTGAGATGTTGAGAAAGGCATCCTGATTCCCGTTTTCACCTTTCCACTTGACAACAATTTGCTAATGGGATTTTGTGATGGCCAAGAATCTATGAATACTTACAGCTCCTTGTCAGAGTCAGGCCACCACTCCTGAACCTGGTTTCTCTGACCTCCAACAGGAGTTCCCTTCAGGCAAATGCGGCTAGCAGTCACACTCTCTTGTTGCCATGACACCTTTTTGGACATTTGCAATGCACATACTTTTTCATTTCACATGAGGGGCCACCAGGTGAGAGCTTGAAGTTTACTCCACTGTTTATTTGATGGGATCACAGATTTCCATTGCCCGCCTGGCCATGCCTGCCCACACGGTAGCGCTGATCCAGCCATCTGTGCCCCTGGTACTTTCCAGCCAATATCTGGACAGTCCACTTGTAACACCTGCCCACCTGGTAATTACAAAACCAACACACCACCAGCACCTTCATATAAATATGTAGATACAGCGCACATGCCAAAAATCCAATATGAAGGTCATTGTAAAATGAGGTCAGAGTCTAACAGAGAAACACCATCTTGTCCAGGTTTCTACTGCATGGAGGGTTCATCTGTGCCATCTTCTTGTCCAGCGGGGACTATTGGTGTATCAGCTGGCAGGACAGCTTTGAATGACTGCTCCCCCTGTCCATCTGGCTTCTTTTGCAACAGCAGTGCTCTGACACGACCGGCTGGACTCTGTAGCGCAGGTCTGATAGTCCGGTATCATCCTATGAAAATACTGTATAACAATGAACTGAACTCATATTAAACCACATTTTCCTTTCATGGATCACTCCTCCCACACTCTCAACTAAAAGATGTCTATCCATATTGTCGACTATAGGTCATTTTTGTTTCCCTGGAACCACCGAAGCTTCTCCTATCTCCCAGCCTAATGGAGATCTTTGCCCAAAGGGACACTTCTGTCCTGAGGGAAGTGGGTCACCAAAACCATGCCCTGTTGGTAGCTTCATCCCTGAGTCCGGTGCTTCCTCCTCCTTTCACTGTCGCCCCTGCCCCCCGGGGAAATACTGTCTTACTCCTGGAGCCTCACAGCCCACAGGTACAGGATTACACCAGTTTTCCCATTAGTGTCAGGAGCACTTAAGCTGAGCTCTGTGTAGATACCATATATTCCCCAACAATTGCTTCATGTGTACACCAGATTTTTTATCAGGAGATGTCATCCAAAACCTACTGTTCTTGCATCCTGGTATGTCCCCGTGTTAGATCTATGTTTTGCAGGATTTTTCTGCTCTGGAGGTGCTGATACCCCAACACCCCAGGCCAACTCCTCCTTGTTCAGCTGTCTTCATGAAATACTAAAAGTTTATACCACAAAGCCAGGCGCTGACAGCTGGATGCATGACCTGTCTTGCCTCACTAACTCCAGTGATTCGGGTAAAATATGGGTTTCTTCAATATTGTAATAACAGACTAAAATGCTTCCTGTGAAAGGGCAGTACATCACTTTCTTCCAGCAATTCATCCAGAGGCAAGACCTAACATATCTTGATAAATGTCGGCCAAAGTAGCAGCTTTTCACTTTGACCTTCCCCTAAAACATTCTATAATTAATCATTGCCCTACACTGTTACACCACAGAAAGATTTTGTTCCCTCGACAGTCAGAAGTGTTAAATCAGCACATAAAGGTAAAAAAAAGGCAAAGCTGAGCTTTAGGTTTCTTTCTGCAAGAGACAGATATTAACTTGAACATTTTTCATGCTGTGCCTGCCACTTTCAATTATAGGGAATAAAGCTAACTGGATGGATGTGCTGAAGATGCCACAGGCAGACTCGGACCATTTTGTGACTCGGTCAGCATCGAGTTCACAATATCCATGTACCACATACAAAGGAGATGTCTGCCCTAGGGGTAAGTGAATCCTGCTAGGAAAGCTGTTCACTCAAGGTGATATGCCGTTGTCACAAACACATATGAATGTGTCTCAAATTTGTCATTCATTTTTGTCTTTCTCACCAAGTCAGTAATGACAGAAAAGTCTTTTCTGATTACTAGTGCACCTGAGCATCTAAAGTTTGAAAACTCACATTTGAAGACCTGAAAACAGGTCCTGAAAGCAAGTCTTCAAAACAAGAGCACATTAAGATTTTTGCAGACGATTGATGATTGGCTTCGGTAACCTGCAGAGAAACTTGGTTGTTTAACTGTAAGTCGAGCCAGCCTGATATCGAAGCTTGGAAGTAAAATGTTGAAAGCTTGAGAAATCTTGTTATTTGTAAAACAGCTGTGTAGATAAAAACATATTGAAGTTTTGCTCTGGCTGTGTATGACATATTTCTGTTCTGCTTGGGTTGTTTATCGCACAGGTTTCTATTGTCCTGTGGGTTCTGCTTACCCACAACCCTGTGAGGCTGGCTCCTACTGCAATCACACAGGTCTAGACACCCCAGCAGGACCCTGCGCTGCAGGCTACTACTGCCCCACAGGATCCACAAATCCCCATGCTACCCCTTGCCCCAGAGGAAACTTCTGCCCCCTGGGAGCTCCTGTTCCTCTGTCCTGCCCTCTTGGAACTATAAAAAGTAATAATTCCCCACTGCTTCTTCATTTGGTGTCATTTATTGTTTGATTTTGTGAGGAAAGTCATTGCCAAAAGAAAAGTCTGTGCTGTGTTTCTTTGTGCAAAAAGGCAGAAAATTCATGTTAAGTCAATTTCATTATGACCCTCTTTTTACTGTTGAATAATAATGAGTCAGTAATCAACACAACACTGGACTGAAAAGTACAACACGTCCTCACCACACATAATCCGCTTTGTTGCTCCCATTTCTTTTTACAATAATGTCCTCATATGAACTGGTGTCTATCTCTGCTGTCCAGGGCGGCAGGGGTTTATGAATATTTTCCACTGAACCCTTTTCTCTCCCTTTGGCACCTGTGCATGTGAATCACAAACTAGTTAAGTCTGGTAATTGTATTTTTGTCTCGCAGAGGACAACTAGAATCCCATTAAAATGTGGTGTAGCGCCTTTGTATGGTTACGAATTGAAAGCAATGGGAGTAGGAGTAGCCTTGGTATCCTTACTTATGGTTTCATCTCATCAGCTGGCAAAGTGAGGTTTTGTAAGGGGTGAATCAAACAACTAGGAAAAAATAACAAATACCAAAGCATGAATAAAACAATTTATGAATTGATTTCGCAATAATTGATTTTGAATCTTATCAGGCTCCTTTGGAGGATCCTCAGTTGAAGCTTGCCAGCTGTGTCCCCCAGGTCATTTCTGCCAGGAGAGAGGCTTAGTTGAGCCAAGTGGCCAGTGTGTTGAAGGCTACTACTGTCCTGAGGGACAGCACTCTGAGAGACCACAACAACATGTCTGTCCAGTTGGGCATTATTGCGAAAAGGTCAGTCATATGTGTCTTTACCATTATTACTGTGTCTGCCTGATGTATTCTGATCCTGTTCTTCATCTTGTTTTGTATTCGTTTCTGATTTGATGCCTGGTGATGCATATTTATTCCTAGACATAAAGTCTAATAAAAGTCTAATGTAATGGTTGCTTCAGGGAAGTGTTAGACAGACAGGCTGCCTTCCGGGCAGCTACCAGCCCAGAAAAGGTCAGGGCAGCTGTGAGACATGTCCTGCTGGCTTCTACTGTCAAGATCATGGTAAAGCTGAGAAAGCAGTTTTTTAAGTGAATCCATTAATGTGGCCCTCCTAAGATAATGATGAGAAAATATTTTTGCTTATTCCATTCCATTCACTAGGAATGATTCATCCAGTTCAATGTGAGAAAGGATTTTATTGTCCAAGTGGTTCAAGGAATGAGCATCCCTGTCCAGCAGGCACCTATGGGAACAGATCAGGGTTGGTTGGGGAAGTGCAGTGCTTGTTATGTGACCCTGGGTCCTACTGTAAAGGAACAGGTAAAAGCATTTTAACCCTCATTACTTCATTGTCATGTTTCCAAGTTAACCATCTCAAGGACAGCTGCGATTTGATTTAGATAGTCAAAATGTTGCTGCTCTATGATTTGGATAATAAATCATTGCCTGAATGACATTTCTTTAAAGGCGGGGCTTTTCCTAGTGGTCCTTGCGCTGCTGGGTTTCTGTGTGTTGGAGGAGCTTTTCAACCTTCACCATCGGACAACCACACTGGATTCCTGTGTCCTCCTGGCTTCTTCTGCCCTGTGGGGACTTCTGTACCAAAACCCTGCCGGAAAGGAACATTCAGGTACAGATTATCAATACGTTCTGATGACTTTTGGAATAGTACCAAAACTAGCTGCATGAATAAACATTGTTGTCACTCTAAGTAGCTAATGATCCATAGTTAAACTTTGAATGTGTTTTTGTGTGACGTGTTTAGTGTAAAACTAAGGTCAAACCAGATTGGATGTGTTGTCCCTTTCAACAATTTATTATTTTTATACAGCGTACATTATTTTTGCAAATTTGCAACAAAAAGGGAGAGAATTAGATCATAGTCATATACCGTATCACATCTTGTTGCAGCGAACAGAGTGGGCTTGTGGATGAGTCTCAGTGTCGTAGCTGTAGTCCTGGCTTCTACTGTTCAGAGGCAGGCCTCTCTGCAGTCTCTGGACCCTGCTTGCCGGGTAAAAATCCCTGAAGGCTCAGTCATGATACACAGTATTTTTCAGCCCAATGCCTTGATGACGCCTCTTGCATGACCCATACTACTTTTGATAAGCATCGTAGTTTCTTTACAGGTTTCTACTGTCAAGATGCATCCCAAAGTGCTACTCCAATGGCAGGCACATCTGGAGGTGTTTGTCCAGCAGGCCACTACTGTTCTGAGGGCAGCAGTGTTCCCTCTCCCTGCCCAGCTGGCACATATCGGAATGTAACAGGAGGAAAAAGTACAGATGACTGCAAACCATGTCCTCGTGGTAAACCACATATAAAAAGTGTAGCTATTTAACTCACTTGTACTGACTATGTTCTTGTCATCAACAATAAAATCTGGCAATGTTTCTGTTTTTTTTGAATGTTTGTCCCAGGCTGGTTCCAGGATTTGGCAGGCCAGAAGGGATGCAGTCCATGCCCTGCTGGGTTTCACTGCCAGGCCCTTAGTCGGAGCTCCACTGGCCTCTCCAGCCCTCTACCCTGCCCTTCTGGCTATGTTTGTCCTCAGGAAAGTCCAGACAACAAGCCTGTCCCCTGCCCCATAGGCACATACAGTCCCAGTCAGGGTCTCACCACCACAGGTGACAATGGAGTAGATCTGTGTTGGAATAAATCCAATTGGTCCTAGTTAGACAGAAATTCAAAAGACAATGACAGTAAACAAAAGTGAAGCTGTGTGTTGATTCATCTCATCTGATTGGTATAAAGTGTGTTGTTAGGCCTCAAATCCATGCTGTCCTTCTTTCTATTTGCAGGTGAGTGTCTTGTGTGTCCAACAGGTCAGTTCTGCGGCTCTGAAGGTCTGGTTGAGCCGTCTGGATCTTGTTTGGCTGGTTTTCTGTGTCTAATGGGTGCCACAGTACCCAACCCTGTCGACAACAGAACTGGATCCCTGTGCCCACCTGGGTCTTTCTGCCAGCAGGGGCTTATAGCAGGTAAATGTATTGTGAGACAACCAGTTTTCAGTAAGTCTCCACAGAGCCTATATTAATAAAGAAATAATAGTAATAAGTATAATATAAGTAAGTATAATAAAGTGCTGTGTGTAGGTCTGTGATTGTCAAAGTTGTAACGATTCCTTTACCCATTAATTGCACTGCAGAAAATTTTTGGAAAAGTCATGGAATTCAACAGATTTGATCAACAGATTTGGTGGGATTCACTATAAAAATAATAGATCACATAATATGTTGTGCTTCAGGTTATTGTTTGGCAGGTTTCTATTGTGACTGGGGCTCCAATCGAGTAGATCAGGCCCTATGCCCGGCAGGTTTCTTCTGCCCGAGTGGTACAGCAGCTCCTTTGCCCTGTCCTGCTGGGACATACAGCTCAGAAACAGGGAACACACACCAGGACAACTGTACCACCTGTACTCCTGGATACTACTGTCACGGTGGGGAAGATGGCCTGTCTAAGAGTGGTTCTGTCAAATTAGTACTGTACTTTGTATTACTGTAGATTACAGAGAAAGGAATGGTGTCTCTCTGGGTCCTCAACCCTCCACTTTCTAATTTACAGCCACAGATATACAGGCAGATATCATGAACCTTCAAAAGAAGATGTAGTTATCATATTTATTCATCATATATCATTGGACGTGTTTTGTTTGAAATGAAGGATACAGCTGTGATTGCAGATGTGCCAAAAGGGAATTACTGCCAGCTATAGCTGTGTTAGCCAGTCTATTAGCTTAGTATGTCATTAAGGGTAAATTGTTTCATGCAGCCGTTCTGTTGAATAGTGTTTTTCATCAACATGAAATGTGGATGGTTTTTTACACATCATCTGGCACACACATGTTCTTCATCACTGAAAATGACATGTAACCATTCCAAAGCTAATCCATTTATTTAGATGAAAAGTTTAGATCTGATCTTGTACATTTTTCAGTAACAGCCTCTTGCTCATGGGTCACCATCTGCACGCTCTCTTTCTGTCACGCACACACAAACAGACACACCATACTACATTATCCACCCCCGTACAATACAAGTAATTACACAGACACACAAGTACAGACTGAGACACAGACCACCTGTAAAAGTAAAAGCATGGAGCTCTACACCAGAGAATTAAAAATGTCTTATTTGACATAACAATTTTACATTTACTCTAAAGAATACATTTATAAATTTATGTCTTATACATAAAGCAGCTTGTTTTTTTTATTAACTTTCACCTGGCGCACCCCTTATGACAAGACATCCGTAATCTTACACTGGTGCATGGTTGGAAATGAACGAAAAGATATAAAGGAAGATTATCCTGACATTATTATGACGCTTATTTACAATGGAGATGTGAAGCCAGGGTGTTTTTTTGTCTGTTTTATGAGCCACTGAACCTCCAAACCTTCCTTAGAAGTAAAGAAAATCACTAACTAAAGCAGAGATGAAACATGTTGACACAAATTAGGTACACAAAAAAGGAAATCACACCTTTTTATTGTGGAATAATTTTCACAATAAAGTAAAGCCACAGTTTGAAACTGTTTTGAAACACCTTTTATAGATTAAAATTCATCCCACTGATTAAATCTGAGTTGAGAAAAATCTCTGAGCTGAAAAAATACAAACATTTGTACCTCCGTTGTCAACCACATCTCATGTTCTTTGGTGGGAACAGCTGGGGAGGCAGGACTTTAAATGTCAGAAACTGATCCTATGTATATCGAGAGTCTATTTGCATTAAGAAGCCTTTTCAAAATAGTCCAGAGTTGTAAATAATATTTAATATATACTCATTTCTATATTGCATAGTTTCCTGATCCATCATTCTGTCTAAATTCTGTTTGATGTTGAACAGGTAAAGGTACCGTACAGCCTGCACTGTGTCCTGTTGGTTACTACTGTCCCCCAGGACTGATACTGGGACTGGAGTTTCCATGCCCGCCTGGCACAGTGCAAAACCAGGTCGGAGCCTCCAGCCTCGATGCCTGTCTGCCGTGTCCAGCTGGTATGGTGTACGCCTTCATACGGTGTATGTGTTGACATGGTGTATGACTTGATGTGTTGTATGTCTGGATATTGTGTATGTCCTGATGTGGTGTATGTCTTGCTTCTGTGTATATCGTGATGATGTTTATGCCTTGATACGGTGAATGTCCTGATGTGGTGTATGTCCTCTTGTGGTGTATGTCTTGATGTGGTGTATGTCTTGATTCTGTGTATCTCTTGATGCTGTGTATGCCTTGATACGTTGAACGTCCTGATGTGGTGTATGCCTTGATATGGTGTATGTCTTGATGTGGTGTATGTCTTGCTTGTTTTCTAGTTTGCCATACCTTAAAAGTATTCATGCTTAGTATAGTGATTATTAATGAGTCTTACATGATGATGATGATGACGACGACGACGGCGACTGTATTCTGTGATATTTTCCTCAGGAATGGTCTGCTCTTGGTCTGCTCTGTCGCAGCCCACCGGACCATGTGAGGCCGGATACTTCTGTCCTGCTGGATCAACCAGTCCCAACTCTACTGAGTATCAGGTTTTGTCCTAGATTTACTAGCCCCCTGGCCTGGAACCACAATCTGCTACTACATAATGAAATCTATTGAGCAAATTTATATATCCCAGACGATGAGCCATATCCAATTTGGATGCATAAGAATTCCCTCGGCAGAAGTTAATAGGAAAAGTGTTTACTCGTACACAAAATGCCTTGCAATACATTAGGCAGCCTGCCATATTTGACAAGCACTTTCAGACTCTCACATTTGACTTCACTCATTCCACAGTATCTCCTCTAACACCAATGGCAGACATTACACATTAAGCTCTACCAGAGGTAATGCTGTACATTTCATGTTTGATCTGGCTTGTTGGGTGTAGTAGAGTGGAGCATCAGACTGAAAGTAGGAATGGAAGGACGCCTCCATCAATTCCACTTTATTTTTCTCTCTCTCAGGGAAATTCCACCAGAACATTACTTTGCCCTTCTGGCTACTACTGCCCCACAGGCACTGGGTATCCACTTCCATGCCTCATTGGCTCTCTCTCCATTGCCAGAGGACTGAAGTCGAGGGAGGAATGCGCACCGTGTCCCCCTGGTCGATATTGTGATGAACCAGCGCTGGCAGAGCCCTCAGGTGCTCTCCCGTGCCATGCTGGGTAAAAATTTCTGCTCTTCTGTTAATGTTTGTGCTTATTTCCTCAGTTTCTAATCTCTTAACTGTTTGTATATGACTTTAAAGGAAAGTGGAAGTGGAAGGAAGCAGAAGAGTCAGATATCTACCTTACTTGAATATATATATTTAATGAAGTCTTGGCAAGGAGAAGAGATGTACGGCTCAGGGGACATGCGTACAGGTTCTTTGAATAACACATTTCACAAAGCCAGCATACGTAGATGTCAAAGATACCAAAGGAATGTGTTTGTTTCAAAGGGCTGTTGACATGTAGGTGTTTTGACTAGCATCTAAAAAGTAGAGCAGAATAAGCCCGAGATGTAGCCCGGCTTGACAAGGCCTCAGGATGAATCTGACAAAAGGTCACAAGGCCAGATTAAGGTAGTCAACTAAGTGAAGACTTCATGAAGGCATTCCCTTGTACTGTAGGGGTAAACAAGTACCAGCTGCAGGTAACGGGTTACATGTATGTTTTTACATTTCCATAACAATGGTTGGCATGACTGCCCCTGAGTTGAAGAGATTGTTTGTGTTATGAACACTGTTTTGCTTTGAATTTATGTTTCTCTCTGCATCCATCCATTACGCTCTTCTTACAGCGTGTCTGTGTTTCTTCCTGATGTTGAATGTAAATCGTTCACTTTGTGCCAAGTTTAATTTCTGGATTTATGTACAAGATCATTAAGGATTTAATAAAATAGTCCAATATGCCAGGAAGATGTTGGGTCTTACACAAAAAAATCAATTGTAATTCAATATCCACATCGTCCAGATACAAAAGCACAGAGATAACTGCACAAAGCAGCAGACTGAGCAGGAGAGGGATGAGGTGTTCAGAATGAATAGAAATTCTAGAAATGTGTATCCATTGTGTGTACATTTTAGAATAACAGTTTATTTCTATACATAGACACATATATATACACATATATATTTCTATTCAGGTTGTCTCTTGTCTCTACATAATGCAACATAATCTAAGTTGATGAATCTAAGTGACTGTGCTTTCTTTCTCTGCAGGTATGTATGTGTGGGTGGCAGTTCCACTCCCACACCATTTGACGGTCCCCATGGCTACCTGTGCCCTTCAGGCCATAGCTGTCCAAGTGGCTCAGCAAGTGAGGTGCCCTGTGAGCCAGGAACATACAGTCCATCCCCAGGGGCAGCCCACTGTATAATATGCCCTAATGGGACAATGTGTTCCTCCACCGCCACTCAACAGCCTTCAGTCTGCCCAGCAGGTAAGGATCTTGAAAATAAACTATCAGTCCATAGCATTAGAGCAACGCCTGTTTACGGTGTTATTACCCTGCACACCTGTGATCTTGAAGGAAAACCCTAAAACAAATTGTCTGATGTTAGTTTCTTGATTCTCACCAGCTGGCCTGAAATTGTATGAGTAAAGGTTTCAGACTGGGCAATCAGAGTGCTTGATGTGGAATCCATCATAACATTCTGGACCTGTCACATTAAAAGTAAACATACTGTAGATGGTGGCCACGGCAAAGACCATGGGAGATTTGATAGTGCATCTGGGGATCTGGTATGAAGAATAGAAAATCTTAACACCAATGTGACAGGGGGTCACTTTTTCCCTAATATCCAACAGCGATTGTGCTGTCATTTTTGTCCAGGTCATTTTTGTCCTGCGAGGACGGCCCTGCCTCTTCCCTGCCCTCCAGGGACTCTCAGCACCCAAACCGGAGCCCACTCTCCCTCTGTCTGCACAGCCTGTCCCTCTGGAATGTACTGCAGCTCATATGGAGCCTCAGCCCCACAAGGTGATCAAATACTATCGAGAAAGGTGTTTTTGAATTTGTGGTATGAAGTGAATCTGAGTGTATCAGATTTAATTGGACACATCCTTGAAGGACACAGCCTTTGTACTCAAACCCAGGCCAGGATAGGTATAAGGATAAGTAAAAAACTATTGTACTGTAAATGAGTCTCTATTTTTCTGCAGGCACATGGGCTTCTTTGATTTCTGCTCTCAAATGGTGTCTGCTGATTGATTATTACAGTTTGTTATCCAGCCTCTATTGACCAGCTGGCTCAATCTCAATGGCTTCTGGGAAACTACAAGGCAGGGAAAGATAAATTGGTTGTGTCCACCAAATTCTGTCAAACAAAGGCTGCATTTGAAGTTCCCACCTAAGTGGGAGTGTAGTCAGCTGACAACACCTTTAAAGTATATGTCTCGTGGCATGAGGCAGAAGTACTGAGTGAATGTTGTTGGCTGGTTCACTCACTTGTGTGTTTTCCTCAAGGTTCATGTTTGCAGGGTTATTTCTGCCAGGGAGGAGCACAGGAGCCAACACCAGAGAGCTCTGAAAGCTCCCCCGGGAATGGACCATGCCCTGTGGGCCACTATTGCCCAGCAGGGTGCCTCTCCCCAATTCCATGCCCTCTTGGCAGCATCCGGAACAATACCGGTATAACACAAAATTCCCTTTATTGTTGTGCTACGACTAATTGAATTTAATGCATGCATACAGAATGCTTATTTTAATTAAGTCAAACAATTGAATGCACACTTATGCGATTGTTTAATGATTCTAATACATAATGGAGGTCCATCGTGCTTGATTTGATATTCATATCGTCATCATCATTGTATCTCCTTTTGCACGTGAATGGGGTCCTGCTTGGATCTGTTGTCTTGTTGTGGGTTGAAGGTTTTCTGGTTATTTGTTTCTGCGTTGTTTTATCTCTCTTTTATGCCACAGGTGGTTTCTCAGTGGAGAGCTGCGCTGCCTGTCCAGCAGGTCATTATTGTTCTACTGAGGGTCTGGCCATCCCCAGTGGCCCCTGTGTTGCTGGTTTCTATTGCCCTTTTGACTTCTCTTCAACCACTCCATATGCCTTCCTGTGTTCCAAGGTAAAGGTGGTCAGTTTGTACCCTTAAATTCTTTGGTTTGTACACTTAAATTCTTCAGTTGCCTCCTTTGTGTGTCCTTTATCTCCTAGGGTCACTACTGTCCTGAAGGATCTCCCATGGCCCTGCCGTGTCCCACAGGAGAGTACCAGCCAAACGCAGGCTCAGATAACTGCATCCCCTGCAGACCAGGATTCTACTGTGAGGAGGCCATTGTGGGCGACCCTTGGCCTTGCCCAGCACACTTCTTCTGCCCTGCAGGTATGTTAGAAAGCACTAGGTTAACAACTTATGTTTGCATATATAATTTTATATGTATGCAAAATGTTTTGGAGCAAGAACGAATGAAAGAAAGAAAAACAATGCTGCATTTGTGATGCATAGTCTGTCTCTGTGTCATCGCCTCCTTTCTCTCAGGAACCATGGTGCCTCAGCCCTGCCCTAATGGGACGTACACTCATCCAAACCAGGGAGGATTACAGGATGAGAGGGAGTGTTTACCATGTTCTCCAGGGAAGTTCTGCAGGTAAAAAGCAATGCTACATTATGAGTGTTTATTCACTTGCCAACATGTTAACACTTCATGCATTAATAGGGCTTACATACTGTAACAACAAATCTGAAACCATCACCGAAGGATCCCTGTACTCTTCAAATAAATGCCACTAGTGAAATAGAACATGATTGACAAAGTAGAAGAAGAAGAGTAGAATTCGAAACAAATTAGCAATCAAAAGATATCAGATTTGTGTATGAAAAAATGGGAAAAGTACGAGTGATATACATGATGATAATGACTCAATCAATCTGCTCTTATTCCAGAGCAGCAAAGACCATTGTGTTAATTCAAGTTTGAAATTTTTTTTACTTACTGTTCAGTTTCTTCCGTCTGCAGGTGCAAGCACATAGGTTAGCCGTTGCACATGAAGTGTATTTGTGTGCAGACCTCAACTGTGTCAAATAATTGGATTTACTTGTTAAAATATAATTAATAATTAAATCATCCATCCAATTATTTATGCAGTCATTTATCAGGATGTGTGTTTGTGTGTTAAGATGAATCATCCTTACGTATGTTGTCCTCAGATCTGGTAGGATCCAGGGTATGTGTGCCGCAGGGTATCTCTGTCTTTCTGGGAGTGCAGAGTTCACCCCTATGGGACTGGTTTCCAGCTGGACCCAGTGTGAATCGGGGTTGCAGTGTGCTGGTCCATGCCCACCAGGTCTGATCCATGTATCTTTATTCTAATGCATCCGAAAATGTACCAACATTTTTAAAGCTTGTCTCTGAGATTATGTCAGACAAAATGAAATTCATCTATTTTTATTTGGATTATGAAAAAATATATTTTTTTATTAATTAATGTGCATGTCTTATGCAGGGATGACTAATCATACATTCATTATCACAGGTTTTTACTGTACAGCAGGTACAGAGAAGGCTGAATTATGTCCTCCCCACACTATCAGAAGTTCTGCAGGAGGTGCGGGCCTAGAGGACTGTTTACCATGTCCACCCCAACATTGGTGCAAACCTGGTATGGGTTCATTTTAGACTTTATGTCATGATAAAAATGACAAGTAAAATGATGTCTGATTAAGTCAAATGAAAGGACTAGGCTTGCAGGGCTTGGTATATGATGTATCCCTGACAGTGAAAGCTTGGTCATATTTTGTCCTGGGCCTAGATGAGTAGGTTTGATGCCCTGCCTTGAGTTGCAGCTTAGTGCTGGTTTGGTGCTGGTGGGGTGGGAGAGGGTTAATTGCATTGACTCCGTGCACCAGGTGTAAAGATGGCAAGATTGATTACCAGCAGGATCTGAAGCACTTGGGCTATAAAGCTCTGGCTGAGATCCAGCAATAGTCAGGAGGATCAATTGCCCTGAGGAACTATCTCTAATCTTGGCTTAGCAGGTCATATAGTTTAAGTGCTCAATGAAACTTAAAAGTTATCAATAAAATATTGAAGTCTTTGGATTGATTCTTCAAGTGATGTAACGTGAATTTTAAAAATGTGGCAAAGACAATCTCAGAATAAAATACTTGGAGTGCTTTTCTCTTGAGTTAATAAATGTCTTTTTGCAGGTGACCCAGTTCTTCATCTGTGCCCTGCTGGTTATTACTGTGATGGTGCCGCTGGTGTTGACTTTCATGGAGGGACGGGTCCCAGGCCTTGTCCCCTGTACACTTATCGAGCCACCGCTGGGGCAGGCAGCAAGAGTGACTGCCTGCCGTGCCCTCCTGGTTCAAACTGTAACAGCACAGGTCCGACACACTAATCCTCACACATTATGAGCAGTGCCCATAGCCGTAAAGTTTCACCAACGCACAAATAGAAAGGAAATGTCATTTAAATACTTTCATTCTGCTACATTCTGATACCCGTTATGTCATGAAGAAGAAAATCAAGCCTGGAGTTAAACATTAATACGCCACTCTCAGGTGGCATTTGGATTTGTAGGGACAGGTTGGACAGCAAATTGCTTCTTAAGGTTGCATTAATTTCTGTACATACACCCACTACTCCATTAGTGCCTAAACCTATGTGAGATAAGAGTGTAGGAGGTATAATTTCATTTAAGCAGCAGTCAATACTAACTCGTGTACCTGAGGCTTCAGTTATTATAAAGTCTGTTCTTCTAAATTACTTTTACACAGAAGCTTAAAGTTGTACAATAGGCTTTCTGATTTTTGTTCTTGTTCTCTCCATTTCACAGTTTGTTTAATTATTCTATATTTTGATGTTCTTGTTAGTTACTTGTTTGAGTGTAAACTGCTTTTTTTCCAGGACTGACAGGCTACTCTGACAGTCCTTGTCCACCTGGTTATTGGTGCAGTGGGACCGGACCTCCCATCCTCTGCCCTGCAGGCACCAAGAGGTCTCTTCCTGGAGCTCCAGCACCCAGTCAGTGTGAGCTCTGTGCAGGGGGAACATTCTGCCCAGATCCCAGAATTACAGGACAGCCCAATGTGGAGGGGATCCCATGCAGGGCCTCTTATCAGTGTCCTGTGGGTATGTTCATTGAGCCTGTTTATAGTATAAACCAATGATTGTGTGCTGATGCTGAATATTTTTAAATTATTAGCTTCTTCCATGTGGACTGCCCTGAGTTTTTGTTCATAATTTAGGTGCTGTCTTTGAGAGTCTGTGCAGGGCTGGCTCATACTGTGGACCACAGACCGCAGAGCCCCAGATATGTCCTGCAGGTTATTTTTGTCCAGAGGGATCCCATTCCTACAGTACCCCAAAACAAATGTGAGAGCAGCTCCAGACCATCACCTGGCGTTCAATAGGGAAACGAGAGTCTTTTAACCTCCCGTGTAATGAATGCTCAGCAAGTGTGGAGTTATCATACCGTGTTTGCGTTACATAAATAACCTTGTTACTATGCTCCACAGCTGTCCATTCCCCTACTACTGCCCAGCCAACAGCAGTGCCTTACGGTCCTGTGAGGGAGGTTCAATGCCTGTCAACACCAGCGGGCTGAGGGCATCCAAAAAAAGTTGTTGCAGTGTGTGTGAGGCAGGCACATATCGCCCGTACCTCTCTCCTGTCCCACTCTGTCTTCCATGCAAATCAGGATACTATTGCCCCCCAGGTATTTATCAACATTTAATGGCACATCATGAATCATCCCAGATGTCAGCACTTATGTACAATGTATATGGAATGTCTAACTATCCTGTGACAGGCACAGAGCATTACAAAGGCAATCCCTGCCCTCTTGGGTATTTCTGCCCCTTGGGATCCATCCAACCGGTCCCCTGCCCCCCTGGATCCTTTGGTAACCTCGCTCATGCAGAGAAAATGGGGGACTGTCACCCATGTCCAGCAGACACCTTCAACCACCTTCCTGGCCAAAAGGCCTGCTTTCCCTGCGGCAGCTCATCCACCTCACCAGCTGGTTAGATCTTGTATCAGATCTTCCTCAACTGCAGAGATCAGAATGAGTCAAATGATAAAACATGTGTTAAAAATAGCATCATACTGTGTCGTGCTTCTTTTCCCAGGCTCTCCGTCTTGCACTTGTATCGGTAAGAATCGCGCCTTCCAGCACTCTGATGGTTCCTGTTTGTGCAGAACCGGTTTTATCTTCTACAATGACCTGGACTTTAAGAGCTCTACTTCTGACAGTGAGTTGGATTGCCAGCCAGAGGTCAGTAATAGACCTGACGTCAACAATAAATCTATTTATTTTCAATTAACATTTTGTGGCCTTGAGGAGGCACCAAGGAAGAGTAAACATCTCACTTTGACAGGATGCCCTCATGACCTGAAGATTGAGTTACAGAAAGAATAAAATGTGTGTAATGCTTGCTTGCTTGTCGATTAAAGAAATATTTTTAATTCAAAACACCACCTCTCAGGGTCAACAAGTAATTTATTTTACTGTGTACACTACATTCGGATGTGTGTCTGTGTGTGTGTGGTGCAGGTGAACAGAAGGTGTGCTACAGGACAGGTACGTCTGGCAGCATCCAGAGAATGTGTGTCTCCTCCTTTACACTCCTGTAATATCACCTGTGGACCACTTGGAGGAACCCTGGATGTGGAGATGGGCATGTGAATATTGTTCTTTAATCCATTTGCCACTTCAATGTATACAAACACATATTGGAGCTCTAATGAACAAATTAAATATGGTATACAGTTACATATTTGTCTCTCACCATGTCAGTCTGATCCTCTTGTCCTAGTTGCCAGTGTGAGCGATATGTGTCTGCGGAGGAGCTCTGTAACACCTCCTGCCTCTCCAGACTTCCTCAGCTCTCTGCCCTGTTGTCCCCTGATGGTCAGCTGCTCCTCAGCCTCAAAGAAAGAGACAGCATGGTCTGGGCCAGGGTGAGTAAGAATTTGTACCTGGTTAGTTCAAATGCACTGTGCTACACGGTTGCAGCCCACAGACCCGTCAGGCTTTGTGGTCAGACGCCTGATCGATCAGCTGGCGGAAGGTCTGGAGTAGCATTTTGGCTCTGCAGGACACCTGGAAAAATATTGAATCTGCAGAGTTTGTGGACTAAATCATAACCATGACACATTCATAATAATGCACCATGTCCAGAGGGATATGATAAATAACAATCCATGCATGTATGAGTTATTTCTAAGTTACTAAGATGGTTGTTTGTTGTCATCACAATGTCATCGTTTGACATAATTCCCATTATCTCCATTCGTGTTTGTGTCGTTTAATATGTTTACTGTAATTGTATTGTGCCTTTGTGGCTTTGTGAACATATGGCATTGTCAAACGCATGGTTACTCACAGGAAGTTACACACAAAAGCAACATATCCATCATTTTTTAGTTGTTTAGCACGTCAGCACTAACAGTTCTTATTTGCATGCCTCTGTTTGTTTCCAGGCTTTGACAGATGTATTAGGACCAGATGTCCATGCAAAGAAGATTGGAAAAATCCATTTGGTTCAGTTTGACTCCGAGGGAGTCTTTGGTTGGATTCCCACCCACATAGATCTTATCAGTCAGTTTATATCAGGTGAGATGATTCCGTCATTTTATTTTATTACAATACAATAAGCATTATTATTATTGCCTTAAGAAAAACATTTTCTTTTAGTGATTTCTATATATAGTTCATTTTAAAGCAATGATTAATGTAGGATCTGAGCAATTTCAAGCTAATTCTTCTCACTGCTTTGTTTCAGAACCAGTAGAACTCTTCAGTAGACACAGGAAGAGGAGAGACACAGAAGCTGAGGGCGATGCTGGTGACTTAGCTGTTCTTCCTCGTATCCCCAACCCCATTGCCTGTCTCTCCTCGGGTGACATGCTCATTTTCCAGCTCACCATCAACCACAATGGTATGCACTATTTTCATTTAGTTCCAAGATTAGATATGATGATTAATTACGATGATTAATGATTAATAACGCCTTGCTTTAAACCCCTTCTGTTCTTGATCTGAATTAATTTTACCCTGAGATCGCCATCTCAGCCACTTCCCAGTGTATCAGAAAGACCACCTGTTTAACAGTAACCCCAGCTGGGACTTTGGGACCTTCAGACATCTGCAAACACTCATGAAGCAAACAAACTTCAACGCTACCAGGTAGATTTGCAGCCAAACAGCATGTAGAGGCTGAACTATTACTCACCTTAAGTCCATCAAACTATTTGTGCCCATAAACAACAAAGCTCTCTTGTCTTGTGTTGTCTTGTGTTGTCTTGTCTTGTCTTGTGGTGTCTTGTCTTGTCTTGTCTTGTCTTCTCTTCTCTTCTCTTCTCTTCTCTTCTCTTCTCTTCTCTTCTCTTCTCTTCTCTTCTCTTCTCTTCTCTTCTCTTCTCTTCTCTCCTCCCCTCTCCTCTCCTCATCTCTTCTACAGGTTTGCCCATGTGTTTTCAGAAACAGGAAAGTATGTGTTTGCAGACAATGCCGTCCCAGATTGGAGTCTGGTGGTGGTGGTCAGTGACGAGGGGACAAAATGTGACCCCAGGGGTCCTGTCTTTCAGCCCATGACCCCAGCACAGTTGGTCAGGTATGGGATTGTCAAGAAACACCGACTCAACTTGTTGCCTGACTGGGGATTGATTACAGGTTGGTATTGTAGTTCACGGTCTCATCATTAACGAGTTAGTGCTTTGAATCCCTTCAGCATATCCTCATGACTACATTATAAATGTGTGTGTAGGGATACTGACCCTGCTGCTGGTGCTGGTGGTTGTTTTGACCACCACAGTGCTGGTTCTGAGGCCCAGGAAGGCAAAGCTTGTCTGCCAGTGGAAGACTAAGCCCAGGTGGCGCAGCCTAGGGGAGCCTTTCTGTCCAGTGGAGTGTGATTACAGTGGCGACAGGTCTGTTGATTTGACTGCAGGACTGACATTGTGTTTAACCGGTGTCAACATCTTGATAATGGCTGACCTGCTGGCACATTCGGAACGCCTATATAACCCTCATTAGCCTACATGTTTTTAACTGTAGGTCTAGAGCACGTCGCCCTCCTCTGTGCCATTGTTCTTGTCAACCTATGCTAGCAAGAAACCATGCCTTCCATAGCTGCCAACTAAATATTTGAAAAAACATATTATTTGGAAAATTGACGAACACCAGCAAGCACTCGGAGCATGAAAGCAGTTCTCAAGGACAGGAGTAATTCATATTAAAATGTCGAAGTCCATGCCACTTATAATGAGATTATAGATTATACAAAAAAAGCATCATTAATAGTTTGGCTTTGTGTATCAGCGGAATGGCCCTCGGCTTCCTCGGCAGCAGAGGTGTAGGAGAAGGAGCAGAAGCAGAGGAGGCTTCTATTTCCAAGAGCGGTAAGTTCAGTCTTTAATCATTTCTGGAAAGATTGTCCAAAGCCCATTTACACAATGTCCAATGCTATAAATCAAGGCACGATATCGAGGAAGTGTACAGTGAGTTCACATTCATTTTAAAATTATTTTGCAGGGTCACTGCTTTCATTTGAAATGAAAATGTCGATCTGTTCAAGTTAAGAAGCAACTATTCAGAAGTCAAAACAAAATTTTGGAAACTCTAGTTTATGACTCAGAGGTGAAATTATGTCTCATCATTAAGTGTGGTTAAAATCAATCATCAAACAGTAATCAAACAATCACTGGAGATTCTTTCAGAGTGAACTTACATTTAGCTTGTTGCAGTCTTGGCTGCGTTGACATTTCTGTACTGCAAAGGTGGCTGTAATATGTCTCGCTTGGTGCTTATGTCGTCATTCATGCTGCCTGATATGGTGTTTTAAAGTCCATTGGCCCAATCATTATAAAAGCATCACACTTCACACACCAGGTCGCGGTTAGCAGCCTATCCCGTGTTTGATTGATGATAGAGGAAATAATGACTAATATCGCACCCTAATGACTCGAGGGCTGATCTTCATCTCTGGAGTTAGCCTCTGCAATTTTAATTCAAGTACTTAACATCCCCGACATGCCTCCTCCTGGCCTCTCTGCAAAGGGTTATAAGGAAACGGTTTTCTTTTTTATAGAGCTCACAGAGGGCAGCTTTTGATTTTCAAGGTGCGGCATTCATCAGGGGAGTCTATTCTTATCAGTATTTCAGAAAATTGTGACCATCCTGGATGAGAATGTAAAGGTTGATGATATCCAGATACAGTACAGGGAGATCTTTGTTACTTTTTGCCATTTAAATTCTGATCATTTCATCTAATTTATTAGTAATATCTATTCCCACTCCTCCTATCTAGGAAGTGTGTCAGGGAGGTGTGATTTAGAGGACTTCAATGTGAAAACTCTCTATGACAAACTAGAGGACCAAACCCTCCACTTAGCCTCGCAGCTGGCCCGACATCGAAAAGACACGCAAGAGTTCTACAGAAACATTTGCCAGCAGACCGATACACTCAAGGTGAGATTTGTCTAAGGAACAAGATATACTGTAAATGTCAGAAAAGATATATATCTTATATATATATATATATAACATATAAGGTAAGCTTATATATATAAGGTTTTAAAGTTCTGATTGTCACAAATGCCATTGTGATACGAATCCTCCTTCAGAATGTCTTCGAGAACATGGACACCAAAAAACTGAATCTTCTCAAAGAGGTGATATCCCATAATGCTCTGAGGGATAAACCGTATAACAATGTGGCTGGGGAGACAGAAACACAAGGTAAAACAGCAGCAACACTTACTGCAAACACAAATAACAACTAACATTCCAACCAGCCACAGAAACACTGTAGGAATTTTCTTTTAAAAAGTGCTTTAGTGTGTTCTTATTGTACATATAACACCTACAGGACATGTTCAGGGCGATAAAATCTGTGTGTTCCTTCAGAGGTAGCCATGCTAAATCATGATCGACTAAACAAGCATAATTGATGCTTCGTCATGGCACATATCTTATAATAATTAACGCACCAGTGTACCATGATTGACATTAATGTAAGGTATGTCTGGCATAAGCTTATGAAAATCAGCATGTTACACTAATGAACTGCTACATATTTGTGTATATACATAGAGATCTATGTGCACGTGCTCCATCATTCTCTAATGTCAATGCCACATAAGTAACAATTAACCTGAAGAAACCTTTTGATGGAATGAATGCTACGTTTGCATTTTCTCTTTACCGACATGTTAAATCTGGCGCTGTGTTTTCCTCTTGTCGCTCCTCCTCGGACTAATTGTGTTGCCTCAGCAGAGGCCTCTTTAGCCTTACTGGGAGCTGTTCTCAGGTCAGTGGAAGCTCTCTTATGCAGGCTGACCGGAGAAGCGTGGCAGCACCCGGATCTGCCCGCACCTCCACACTCTCTGTCCGACACCAGGGAATGTGAGCTGCAAGCTGGCGACTCCCACGTGTATTATCCACAGGTATGCACAGAATACCTTTGTTTGATTTGTAGCAAAGTTTGGAATGCTAAAATAGAGTACGGTTTCCTCCTTTGAAACATGTCCGCAGTTTTTAGCAGTCAATGTGACGAAAACAGAACCTCCTCCCCATGACTCGGGTAAGAAACGCAACGCATTGACACTGTCGTATCATTGAAATAATCAATAGTACTTAACAGATTTGTCTTTGACAGCTCCGTATCTAAGTGACCATGACCTGTCCAAGTTGATAGGAATAACTCCTCTACACAGGACTCTGCAGGAGATCCACCAGTCCTTACAGAACCTCACCACAGCCGAGTCCTCTCATCCTCTCCAGAACCGTAAAGAAGATTTACATTAAAACTTGAAATTAAATGTTCAAATCAAGATCTGACAGATTTATTCTGAACCCACGGTGACTTTAAACCTGAATTATCTCTGATGTTTCTGTTCTTACAGTTACACCGCTTTCTGTGCAAGAGGGCCATGATGTACAACTGATCCCAACTGCCCTGGACAACCTCTCTCCTCAGCACTCTGCCATCTTCCTCTTTGGTTGTCAGGTCATAAAGTTACTGGGAACCTGTTCCCCGTTCCCCTCTGTCCTTCTGCTGCTGGCCAAGTCACTACCTATTCGTAATTCCAATGCTCTTTTAGCTCATTGCTCACAGGACTTTTATTTTGATACGACTAATCAAGTCCTTTACCTGTCTGAGGCCAAGCTGCAGCATGTGGGGCAGTTCATTGCTATCATTCTGCAGGCTATGGCCCATATAGCATCAGGTAATCAAAAGGAATGGTGCAGCCTAGTATTGTGTCTTTGAAAACAGATTCCTATCTAAAGAATTGTCTTTGTCTTCGTATGTCCAGGGTCCGAGCCCCAGAGTTTCATGCAAGCTCTCCATGAGGCCATTTCAGCTCTGAGCCTTCATCTCTTCAACGTTTCTTTCAAATGGAACACAGCAAAGGTGTGTAGGTGCCGCGTTAGCCTCACACAACATCATTGTTCCGTACAAATGTGCATAGGAAACTTTATGCGCCTTCTTTTTACAGTCAAAACTTCATACTTCAGAGGGGCAGCATAGTGCATTAGTGGAGGACTTCCTCAACATGAGAGCTCCCACCGAGGCACGGTTCTCCGAGCACCTCTTGGCTCGCAGGTCAGTCAAAAATAAATGAAACCCACAGCAGATTGTCCTATTCCTTTTGAAGAAAATCAAAATATCAGATATTTTTCCTCTATTTTGCATTTTAGATGTGAGAAATTCAAATACTTCAGGATAGAGCAGCTCGTCTGTGACATTAAACAGAATCCAGCTGATCAAACAGAGGAAGGTAACATCAACTGAATGTTTCTGTAAGCTACAGCTAAGTTATATGATATGGAATCCTCTTCATTTCCACCATCATGATTCTGGTGCTGATGGCCCGCCCTGTACCAACCTGCCTGCTTTGGTACTTGTTTGGACAAAGTTAGATAAAACACTGACAAAAAGTCTTTTCATGACAATTTTCAATAAATATCAGGAGGTATCAATGAGTGGGACCTCATGCTTTCCCACAGCCCTTACTCTGTAGAATGGACCCTGATTGAACCACAGAATGAAGTTAGAAGGTTACTTAGATTCAAACGTGTTGAGTGTCGCCTCTGAAAGTGTTTTTGGCGACAGTATAATCTTAAATGTAGGTATTTTTCACGAATCACTTTGTCCTATGTTGCCCCATACATGAACTCATTGATAGAATGTTGCAGAGGTTCACATGCAGAGCAGAAGATAAGTTAAGCTTTCATTGGCATCCAAATATAGTATATATAATAAACACTGAGATTAAAAAAAGTGTCTGTAAAAATGTGATGTAGTTTTGGATGTTGTTTCCCATTTACATTTCATAAAACTGAGTATCGCTTTAAGGACAGCAGGCTGGGCCGTGTGTCAAGCCAATATAATTGTGCATTTAACATGTTCAGATATATGATGAATTAGATTACATTTCATTTGTTATTCTATCCAATATTTATTTCACGCAGGTCTACCACCTAAAGGCACTCCGATCCAGGTACTTCTCAGTTACAGTTCATCATTCATCTCTGACTAGAACAACAAATACTCGCTGAGCTCAAAGCTGCACAGCCACAAATGCACTTGTTTTGTGTTCCAGATGTCCTGTTTAGAGGAAGAAATAGACCGCCTGAACGAGTCTTTCTTGCAGCTGAGTGTACAGTTACAGAACAGAGCCCCGACGAGCACGTGGCAAAAGGAGAGAGAGAACAGCTCTGACAATCATTCCGCAGTAACTATAACATTATGCATTGTTCTAATTTAATCCTGTAAGAAATAAAGCGAGATATGCGGATATTGTTTCGCAGGACATGTTATGTGTGTGTCTTTGTGTATGTCCGTGACTGTGTTACACTCGGCATGAAAGGATTACGTTCCCTGTATTCTTTCCTGTTGCAGAGGGCGACACCAACAGCCATGCCAGGCCTCAGTCGTAATGGAACAATCCTGCTGGAGCTGAAGAGATGTTATGTATCCCAGCGCCTCAATGAGCTCCAAATAACATTAGGTCAGATCAGACGGTGCCAGCAGCATGACAGCAGCTCCAAAGATGCAACAAGAGGCCGGACACAAACAGACAGCAGCGCCACTCAGCAGGGGCAGGAGCTGGATCCTGCTGTCGACAGCTGCAATCCCTCTGATGGCCAGAATGGTATTCAAGCTACCCAGAGCCTGGGCCAGGAACGTATAGTTAGCAGAAGCCTTGAGAGTGATGTTTGTGGCCAGCGGACAGGTGAACATACCTGCAGTCCCGATCCTGCTATCGTACAGGACAGCCAGATGCTAGAGAGGCAAAATCCTCTGCATCTGGATGTTCCAGGAAAAGCAGGATATGAGTAATCAGATCACAACAGAAAGCACAACTGAGCATACAGATATTGATGTCATGTGGAGGGCTGCTGATCCAAACTGGATCGGAATCATTCTTGTACCTGTTTGTGCTCGTTAGCGTTCAGCTTTGATTAGATTGGTAATCTACATTTGTGCAGTGCAATCTGTCATGTTTGGAGAGGAATAACCAAAATGACCTCTACATTATTTTTCTCTGGTTTTAAATCAGCATTCTTTTAATTATCCATGATCCTGTACAGAAATAATGTCTGGCGGCAGGTTGTGGTTTTAACACAGCGCCATCTTATCCAACCAGCTTCCATTTCAGTTAATGTGGGCTTCTAAGACAGACTGTTCATTACCAAACTGCAATTAAGACAGTGAATTTCATTTCTGAATGATTACAAGTGACATTGCAGGTTCCTGCTCAAAGCAAGCCACTTCCCGGTGTGGAGATGATGGCGCATGTGTCTTTATGAATATTTAATATTCATCACTTTCTTCGTCTCTGGCAGGCAGGTACTCTCACCTCTCCTTCACTGTGCTGTATTCTGGGAGCCGTGTCAGGCTATTGAAGTGGAATTAAAGATAACAACCAAATGTGAAAGTTATCAAGATCTCCTCCAGGTTTGATGGTTTATCCGTAGCACTCACTTCTGGATCCTATAATAGAAAGTGAGTATTCCTACATGGGGCTATGAGCCACTTCAGAAGGTCAGGTGGAAACAGTCTTCACTTGCATATCAGTGTTAGCTCAAGGGTCTGAGCCAAGGCCTCAGGGGTGAGCTTGGCAGGCATGTGTGGACGTGTGTGTGTGTGTGTGTGTGTGTGTGTGGGTTGAGATTCAGTGGCTCCCTGAGACTATATTCCCTCTCATTTAGAATAGCTGCTGGCTGGTGAGTGGCCCTAACTGGGACACTGCATCCCCTGATTGAACTGTTATGCCACATTTTCCTACCTGTCCAGATCAACACATTGGTTATTTTTAGAAAGTTAGTGTTTATGTGTTTATGTGTTTTATGCTTGGTGTATGACCTAGTGTGGACACATGCACTACATAGACCGATGCACGTGTTGTGCACTAACTTGGGTTTCGTTGCAGTGTGTAATCATTTTTTTTAAATAATGGCAGACTTCGTAGGATGTTTTTGTCTTGTTTTGTCTTTTCTTGTATCCCCTCATACTGTGTCATGATAGCATTTAATACTGTATGTGAGTGCAGGATGTGCACCAACAGATGGACTTACTGTGGTTTATCAGGAATGAATAAAGAGTATGTCATCTATAAATAGATACTTGAATAACAAGCCATATATTACTGTAGAAACTCTAGTTCCATGCATTTCACAGGTCAACTCCACTACGTATCACGGCACAGTAGTCTGATGTAATCGTGTTCTAATCTTGAAATCCTTACAAATCCGCAGAGATCTGCTCTAGTCTCACTGGATGAACCAAAGACCAACAATTCTCTGTAATCCTGCAGTAATGTCATGTCGGTTTGGTTTATAGGTTCCTTTATAGAGAGCATCGTCTTTAAGTTCTATATAGCATTTATTCAAAATGTAGCTACACCAGTGACTGCTTGCCTAAATGTCTTTATTCTCTGCTACAAACACACTAGCACACATAACACAGAGCTGGCTTTAAAGCTTCCTGTTGTCTTCCTGAGTCTGCAGGCTGTCGCTAGGCAGGCAGACCTGTAGTCACCATGGCACTGCTTTTCTGTTGCTATGGTTTCATTCTCAGCAGGATGTGGTTGAACCAAGTCTGTCACATTTAGTTACCCTCTCGTATTTACAGACTACTGCGGATGCAGGTGTGTTGCAGGAATTTGGGCTCAAATGGCAATGTGGAATTTTGGATGGGGAATAATTATTATGGTGATAATGGAACCACTCATCCAGCAAGTAATTCCTCTGACAGCCAAGAATAATATAAAAAGAAACAACGCTTGCCATTGGCCAGACAAGGACAGCTCATCAGGGTTGTAATTACTATTATGGATAATATGCTATATTAAAAGTGACATTCTCTAATCATCTCAACTATTATAAGCAAGAGGGGGCTTAAAGGTTTAGTGATGCAAGCAAACAAAACACAACAACCCCAATGATGCTGTGCAAATATTTATTCAACAACTACTTTACCACCATGTGCAAAAAGCAGTAGGAAAAGCATTAAAACCATTTTAGAATTTGGAGTTATTGCTTTTTGTAAATGAGTTCTTCGGTTATTGTTGTAGAATATGTAAAGAAATCTGTGGTAAAGAAGCTTTAAAATAATTTTCATGAAGAGCCAAAGAACAAAGCAGGCAATAGATTTTAAAGAATAAAGAGCATTAAATGTCTGTCAGTCCGTTAATGCCGGTCTGCCTATATTCATATTGGACAATTCAGGTTTATAGAAAACAATAAGGCATCTGAAAAGCCAAATTCAAAATGTTGGCCAAGTTATTACACTGTCATAACATCCCACAGCTGTAAACAAAAAGAGGTTGTGAAGAGAATTGCAATTTTATGTGACAGGAACACAAAAACACAAAATGATTGAAAAGTGATGGAACATTGTTGAGCACTTCAGCCCCCTCATTGTGTGATGCTGGTGTGACGATTAGTATAAGTAGTGTTCCGATAAGACCGTGGATACATTTTAATCTGGAATATTTTTCCCCAGCTTGATTAAAATTTGATTTTAATTATTTTAATTTGAAGGCAATTGATTAAAATGAGTTTGGGGCTCTTCCATCAACCAAAGTGTTCCATTTCATAACAACAAACAAGAGCAAATGTGACCTGAATATCATATTAAATTGGATTTATAGGTATAACCCAGACAATCAAACGTTGCACTTCTGCAACAATTTATACTGTAGTTAGTCAAAGATCAATAACAATAAAATGAAATGCAATAGGTTTGTATTAAGATATCATTTCAGAACATGGATACACACTATTTTTGCCTGTGTGTCTTTTAAATACATGGAGTTATGTATGGATTTTATGCTACCCCACATACATGCATGCATCTTGTGTTTTACAGACCCACAGGAAACAAGAAAAACTCTTTAAAAAGAAAAAAAAGACAACAGAAGGAAAAAGAGAAGAAACCTCAGACAATAAGTGGTTAAGCAGGAAAAAAAAAGATATAAAATACAAATACAAAAGTTGACTCCTGATCCTAGATGTTTTCAGTAGACCTGCAGATCCAAATGTTGGTGCAGGTCTGTGATTACACGCACTGAAAAGTTCCTCAAGTCAACGTCTGTCGATTCCAAACTCCCACTCTAATTGTCGACATGAGGCTTTAGGAGGACCTCTCAACAGACAAGTGCACATCTCACTGATTGGATAAATGAACGTGGGAAGAAGCTCTGCTACCTGTTAAACATGGTTACATAATAAACTGATAAAAGTGATTCCTGCTGAAAGTGGCCACAAGAGCTATAAATCTACAATGATCAGATATATAATACCTTATTGCCACTGTCAATGAAATTTGTTCTTGCAACTCTGAGGAACAGTGGAGACAGAGACAAGCAGAGCATGAAAATTTCACACAGACGGGATGAGCCCATTTGTTTTGTCTCAGCTGATAGTGTAAAATGACACCAGGAAGCAGTAACAAAGTCTGATCTGGTTCGAAGCATCCAGAACCCTCTAGTCATCAGGGACAGTTTTACTCTCTGCTCCCTGAGTCAGAACTACACTCAGTGTAGCAGTGCTCCACAACTCTGGAACAAACTGGTAGACATGAGGTCTGCTCACAATGTTATTAAATTAAATTTGGGTCTTTTCATGCTTTCAATTTAAACCCCTAAACTTTGGTAAAAGAATTGGTAATTCAGTCCAAATTCTCTCTATTCTGGATATGTTGGTATCATTTTATATCAGATGCATCCTGATATATTTGTTATCTTTGGAGCATTTCACTGGAATTTCAAATAAAATGTTAAAAGGTTACGTCACACTTGAAGGGATTCGTTGTCTTTAAACATTTTAAACTATAAATTGAATGTTTTTATGGCTTTCCATGTCACATTGATTTACCTTTGTTTACAAATTAACTTAACAGACAGTATATTCTGTTGGGTTCAGGCTGAGGCTCTGACTTGGGGCTCCGAGTCACCGAGTCCCCTCCTCCCCCCGTGTCAGAGGCCAATGAGTTGCTTGTTTTTAAACTTGGCTCATCTAAATGTCAATCATATGGACCTGCACACTGGAGCGGCGGAGGGAGTGACCCGCGCATGCGCACCGAGCCGCAGCGCTGCCAGCGCTAAGTGACTGCTGCAAAACAAAGGCAGCGAACCGCGACTGGGAAATCTCTCATCATTAATGGAGCTAATGGACTAAAGACGAGCAAAGGTCTCACTCGATCCGGGCTGAAAGCAGAGGAGGACTCGACTCGTCTTCGTCTGCATGCGAGCACGACCGACCAACACCACAACAACACAACTATTAGAGCACCAACAGGTCCCTCCGCTTCGGATCATCCAGTGTTTCGGATGGAACCGGACCGGACCCGTTGAGGGGTGGCGTCCTCCGAGCAGCTGTCCCACATGACGGCCGTGTTTCCCTCAGAGGAATGATGTAGTGGGTAGAAGTAACCTCCAGGACGTAAACTTCCACGTATTGATGGTCGCGGTTTTATTGGTGGAGGAAGGAAAGTTTAGCGAGCAGAGCCGCTGTCCTTGGTCCTGAAGTCATTCTAGTAAGTTCATCACACCCAGGCCTTGTGTGAAGACGACACGAGACAACGATTAGAGGGACCCTGTCCACCTGTGGTCAATATGTCGACCAAAACCACAGTCCAGCTGCAAACTTTGATACTTTTGGGTTTTGTTGGTAAGTATAATGTTGATTTGTTTCATAAACTGTATAGAAATAGGTGAAAGAAGTAACTTTACCCAGGCCCTCTGTTCAGATCAAATTTCAATCACTTTTTTCTATATAAGTTGATTTGATTTTTGTTGTTTGTGTTCGTATGTGTTGTATTTATTCTGTCTTTAATTCACATTAACCCTCACTGTGGTCTTCAAATTCTGAATCAGGTCTCATGTGTTGTGTATACGTTATTTTCGTTTTATTCCCTCTCCACCTGGAAAAAGGTGGCAACATGTAAATGAGTGTGCAGCTGCAACTAAAGACGAGAGCATGAAAACGTCTATGAAAAATATCTTAGAATGATCTTTACAGAAGTAAAAGAAAATATTGGGGCAAAAAATATTCTGTTAAGAATAATTTAGACCTATCCTCATCCACATTTTACAAACACAAAAAAATTATCTCACCAAATTGTTTTATCCACCTTTTAAATTAGCATATAAATTAGCATTAGCAGATAATCTCTAACTAAGGTGTTTCATCATTCTGCCTTGCAAGGCTGACTTTGGGTTCAAACACATCCTGGTTAGTCAGCTGACTACATAGACAGAAGGAACCCAGGCTGGGATCCAGATGGGATGACGGCCCTGAACTACAACTAGAAAACGTTTACACCTTCAACTCATTCACAGGGTTGGAAATCCACACTTTCCAGATGGCTGTCATTGGGGCATTCCTTGCCTTTTCCTAGTACTCATACTAGTACTACTACTTTTACTAGTAATGTAAGAAGTTGTCTTGAACAGTATTTCCAAGTGGACACACCTACTGTATCCTGGAAGATAATCAATGAGGTTGTGGAGGTTACATAGCTAGTCAAGGCTGAATGCCCACAGAGTCACACAGAGGCAGAGGGAGGCAGGAACAGCAGATATGAGGAGACGCAGGGTGGAAAATGTCGTGATGCTTCAGAGGATGAAGAGTCGTGTGTGCTCTACCACCTTCTGAATCTGCGGCGGGTAATGGCTGCTAACCTCCTTTGTTGTCTTTACTTGAAGAGACAGATTTGACCATGTAGCCCAGCAATATTAGAGCAGCAGGGACAGGAGAGGGAGCAAGAAGAGGAGGGTGAAGAAGATGGAAGAGCTTAGGAGCAGATGGTTTGTTTACACTTTACGGGACAAGCTACAAACAATGTTACTGGATTTTTAAAGTATTAAATGGGAGTCTGAAATGGTGTTATATGGCACAAAAGCCACTGTTTTCCAACAGGAACTCAGATGGGATGAATAGTGGTGCAGTGTCCTTACATCTTAAGGTTTTTGGGGTGTTTTTCCTTGTCTTCTTGACAGTTTTGTGTCATATGCGATATTGGACTATACAAATAAAACTTTAAAATCTCAAATAATGGAACCAAAACTGCCCAAGAGCCCGATTTCAAAAGTTTGATTCATTGGTAAGTGTAATTTTGTAAAATGTTAAAAATTTCTTGATTTGCCCTGAATGCCTTGTGCTAAACCAGCCGAGCCAACTTTCACACTGTCGTAGTTCTTCCCATTCCTATCTGCCCATGAACTCAAACCCTACAGTGCATCACGGTGACGCTTGACTGACCAACAATGGCAATAAATTGATTCGAGCTCTGAGGTCATTAGCCCCACCCCCTCCCTGGTTTCCCTGGTTTCCTCTCTCTCCCTCCTCTCCGTTTGAGTCCTCACGTTAGAGATGGAATTGATTTTGGCACTGTCCACCCAGAGGGCCTTGGGATTATGTAAGAGCACAGGCCCAGTATTGCCACAGCTACACAAAGACATCCGTGTTCATTAGCTGCTGCCTCTCTTCAGAGAAAAATCCTTTCTTTGCGGTCATAATCCCCATCCACGTTTTCTTAAGTGCCCTGTTCGTTCTCCCGTCGATTTCATTTCCCGTGCTGCGTCTTACTCTTCTTCCTGATCATCCACTATCCTCCCGCACATTTTCTCTCCCGGCCACTAATGGACAGTATTGGTCTGGATGTTCTTGATTTACTGAAGCATGTGCTTGTATTTACGTCATCTGTTAGATTCATATTTATGGTTTAATTTGGCCTCTGGCACGACATGGGATTTGTTTAGAGTGCAAGAAATGATGGCCTCAATAAAGTTTGTGAGAGCTCACACACACACACACACACACACACGCAGTAGCAGCTCTCACAGACCAATGTGTGTGTGTGTGTGGCTGTATTCTCACAGAGACTAATTATAGCCTGTGAATGGAATGGCCTAGCGCAGACACTTGTCTCGTCCATTAAAAATGTAGTGATTTTCTTTTTTAGAATCTAAATTCTATTTCCCTCTGAGGCCACAGTCCTTAACTCTGTTCAGCCATGTACATTTGAGTTGCACTCACATACATAATTATGTATATCTGATCAGAACTGAACACATGAATATGTACGTTTTAATTGAAATATTCTCCCTGTCAAGTTTTCAGGTTTTTAGGAATATTTTGACCTTTCTTTGAACATTCTCCATGTAAGCTGCTGAGTTAAATCTCTGCACCGTGTATACTTCCAGTCCGTTTGAGCTGGTCAGTGTGTGTTGAGACGCCACCGGCGACAGAAGCCGTCCTGGGGAAATCCATGAAGCTGACCTGCATCTCCTGCATGCAGAGGGAGGAGGTCAAAGCCAACACACGCGTGGATTGGTACTACGTGGTTGAGGACGCAGACGGCATCGGTTCGCATCGTACGCAGGTAGGTTACTGTACTCGTCACGCTTTGGTTGTTGATATGAAAGGTGTCCTTGTAGTTGTACACGTGACGTGGCTTTTCTCTGTCTCTCTGCAAGATACTGCGCTACAAGGATGACAAAACGGAGCAGATGGAGGGACCCTGGCATGGCCGTCTAAAGTGGAATGGGAGCCAGGACCTTCAGGATCTTTCCATCCTGATCCTCAATGTCACGTTGAATGACAGTGGTACATATGAATGTGATGTGTTGCGCAAGTTTGATTTTATCAGCTTCACTCCTTCGTTCAGCACGACGAAGAAGGTCAACTTGAAGGTGAAAGAGGAAGGTGAGACGAATAGTTTGTGTTTCCCCCCTTTTATTCTGCCCCTTTTTTTGTGTGCACTTTGCCCAAATGGCTGGTTACACTTGTGTATAAATCTCAATGTTCGGTGCAGCTGTTATTATGTGCGAGATGAGGCTGGGTTGGCAGGGTGTGAACTGTTGGACTATGCATTGGGTTTTCCAGTTGGCAGAAAAAGATTGAAATGCAAGCCACTTTTGTATCTGCTATCAAAACAACTCTGTATCATATTGCCTTTTATTCAGAGTGAGCTGAGTATTTTAGATGTATTTGCCATTGATTTACAAGGTCCTAAGGCATTGAATGACTTCAGCAGTGCACAGATAGAGGTTATGCATGCTACAATAATAGCTGAACATGTCGTCTGGATTCCCAAACTATGTTAACACCTTGCAAAATTAATATTCTTTGGGTAGTATTTTCCTCACAACACCCTGCATGTAAGTATATCTCTATAACACACTCTCAAACAGGTCCACTCTTCTATTTAATGAACTTACAACATCACATGGAGTAGCTTTAAGAGGGGTTTCAGTGGGTTTATGGATCCATAAACGTCCATTCAAAGTCTTGCCGCCCTGCTAAGTGATCAGCAAATCTTGCAAAAACGAGATTGGACACAAATTACAAGAAAAACCATGAAAAACCTCATCAAATATCAAAACCAGAGGAAATCCTGGACCAGCAGGACTAGAGGGGACTACACTGTAGTTTTTAATTGGCTCTGAGATCCATCATGAATATGAAACAATATTGATATGTAATCTATGCATACAGGATGAGCTGAAATTTTTTTAATTTAGTCCTTTAAACTCTGGGAGGACTATTACTAGACAGTTGCCCTAATGGTGATGATGATGATAATGATTGTCATGATGATGATGATGATGATGATGATGATACTATATAAAGGATCTCATGCATGTTATTCTATAATTTATCTTCCCGCCCTGCTCTGTGATGTGTCCACCTCTGGGTGCTGTACATGCCTGTGTACCAGACATCATGAATAGATGCTTCAGCGTGAAGCCAGTGTGCTACTAACGCCTCTTTCCTTCTCTCCCCTCTGTTGTGACGGTGCTGAAGATGAATAATTGTGTGTTTTGTCTGTGTTTACTGTCTATCAAAGCTTTCTTCTGTTTAGAAAGGGTAATGTATTCTGCTACCTGACTGCTTGGCTTGCTGAATGTGTCGTTTTCCACCACGGTCGAATATATACAAAGTGTATATTTGGAGCAACTCGATTCTCCCCCATTTCTGTAACCGTGCATTATCTCTGTCTGCTTGCAACATGTTAAAGTTGACTACCAGAGGCACATAGAGATCAGGTGGATTTATCCTATCGCTTGGTTTAAGAATAGTAAAAACTAGGTGCGTTTACTCATCATATTTTTACGGTGTACACGCATACATCCTCCCCTCCACCTCTCACACCATCATGGTATCAAATTTCAAAAAGTATTGAGCTGATGTACTGTATATCTGGTTATCATGTTGCAGTGATGATGTCCATGGATTAGGTAACAGCAAACATATCAATGTGCTCTCCCTTATAAGAGACTGTGTTACACTAAGAGCCTCTATTTGCAGACACGGTACAATCAACTGCCGCCTCAGCCGGCTTTCTGGAATTTGGTACACATTCACCGGCACAGTGGTTCTTAAAGAATGACCCAGAAAAGGGCTCGCATTAAAGCTCATACTTCTGTCGAGGCTGAGCAAACCAAAATTTGTTGTAATATAATACTAATACCAAATTTCCTTAACTGATCTTACATTTCTTCCATCAAAAAATATACTGAGCTTTGCTGACAGAGGCAATGATATGATTGTAAATTATCATATTGTTTGTATACATTTCATGAAACCCGATATTAGGTTAGAAAATCACAATGCTGCACAATCATATATGTCTGAGTTATGCCCTAAGATCCACTGTGGCTATATGGATCCATTTTATATATAATTTACCACTTTTCACATCGTTCCACAGTTTTATTCATACAATACGTTTGAATGTAAAGATAATATTCATATTCAAGCAGGAAGCACACCATGACTTTGCTTGGCTTTAATCTGCGCTGTAATGATGACATACTGAGCTGTGCCTGTCACTCGGTGAAATATAGGATTTTATATCATGGCATTTAATTGCAGGTCAGCAGTTTTCCACATATCCAGTATATATACTTTATAATATTTTCTCAAATTTATAAATACATGAGCCCCACTCTTCTTCAGCAAACATTGCAGGGGAAGGATGTACACTGAATAATACATTTTGGTGGTCTGTGCTCCTCAGCCATCGCAGACAAGACGGCGATCTACTCCGAGATCATGATGTATGTGCTGCTGGTGTTCTTGACCTTCTGGCTGCTGGTGGAGATGGTCTACTGCTACAGGAAGATCTCCAAGTCTGATGAGCAGGCGCAAGATACAGCGTGAGTCACATCCAGACAGAGATAAATGCACACAAATTGACACCAATGGAGATAAGACAGAGAGAGATTGTAGCCAAAAACAGTTAATTGGAAAACTGTGGGACTTAAAAGTAAACCTTTTGTCAATGTTTCGCGATGCATATCTGCACAAAGTTTCCACTTCTCTGACTAATAGCAAGGTGAAGCTGAGGGCCCATGCAGTGACTCACAGGGACTATTTATGAGTCGAATTAGCGAGAATGTTGTCTCTTTATTGGGATGCTTGAAATAAAATGTCAGAAAGAGACGATGGAGACAAAAACAAGAGAATGATGGGAAGAGAAAGAAACAGGTGGATAGAGAGGTGGAGGCTTCATCAGATTGGAACTCTCCTGCAGGCGTAATCCGTCCTTGTACTGGCAGGTCTGAAGGTTTCTTAGATCTGCTGACTCCTTCAGCCATTTTTTTGTTTTCAAACAACACGTTTGCATCCACGGTGGATTTGCAGCTCCACCGCAAGCTGACGTCTTTCATCACCTAGTCATCAGATTTGACAAAGACCTGATTGCACCTGTACAGTCAGCTCCCACGGGATTGGCACGGTGTCGACAAGGCCAGCATGCTCACAATGACAGCTCCTGAAAAGGACATTTCCTGAACGGAACAATCACAGATATGGCGGCTGTGTCATACTTTTGGAGACAATTAAGTTCTGATTGCCGATTTCTTACAATAGATTTAGTTTCAGATCAGCAAATCAAAAGGGGGCTGACAGAGAGAGTCCTTAGAGTATAATATAACAGCACTAAAACAACGACATGTTTGTTTTGTTTTGGGGGAAGAAAAAACTTTAAACTTTTAAGGGGCATCACTTTAAGACCAACACACCCATGGGTGCACAGATGGGTGGGAGCTGGGCATGAATATGACAACTTCGTCCTTTGGACACGAGCAATGACACCTGCATTGACACCGTACGCCGCTTTGCGTCGGGTGTAAGGCAATGATGTGTTAAAATGTTAAAACAACATGAAAAAACTATGATTATTGATTTAAATCATAATCATAAAATTGTGGTAATATGTTTTAAATGAACACCTCAAATCATATTTGAATGAAATGCTTTTCCTCATTTTATGTAAATAATGCAGGTTTTGTTGCCTGTTATTCGGTGTTGCACTGAAGCCGAGGTGGCTGCCGTCGAATGTTTTTTTTTAGATAAATTTCTATTCCGCTTTGCACTCAGGTAAAACCCATTCATCCTAAGTCCCATCAAGCATGAAGTGATTGAATGTTGAGGACCCGGTAAACATCATGGTTCTCTGCAGCCGAAAAAGGAAGCACTTGGGTCTTAGCAACCGTACAGCCATTATTGATTTGTATGGCTGTAGGACGGCCCACAACATTAGCAACGCGGAGCTACACCCACTCAGAGTGGTCATTTTGTGGACGGCTACTTAGCCACTCAGCCGTAATGGATGTCTAGCATATCTACGGGAGATTCCAGAACATTCTGATGTGACATTTTACAGTGCATTAGGAGCTGATGTTATTTTGGAGGCGGGGGGAACAAAATGATTACAAAGTCCATCTGCTGCCGTGAATGTATATGATTACACAGCTCCATAGACGTAGGTGCTACAGTTCTATTTTTAAAAAATATAAATTGGCCCCATTGAATACGAAAGGCACTTAACCTCTTACACTAACGGATGGTGTGCTGAATATATTTCATTTACTTCAAAAGAAAAAAGAAACTTCATATGGTTCCATTTAGTTCAGGTTGAAGCAAAGACTAATGACTGTTTTCAGGTTAATGACTCTCAAATTATGCACAAAAAATGAAAGTTATTTCTTTGTCCGATGGTTGGAATCATACCAGTAATTAAAAATGGAGCTCTGCTCTTTGCACAATATTAATATATAAGGTTATTAATCTGATCCTGCACACAAAATACCGGCTTGTCTTAGTACTCTTACCAAGGTTAGCCTCGCCGGAGCCACAGAGACACAGAGGGAGGCCACCGATCTTTAATTTTACCTTCAAACATATTGCGTGGTGGTGCCAGACGGCAGACACTGGGACTACTTTTGAACTTTCTTATCCAAACTAGCAGCATGCATCCAGCAGGAGGCCCTGTGGGAGGCTCTTCAGTCATAGCCGGCTGTCATGTGCAGCTGTCAGAGACAACCACTCACCGCACTGCCTGGGAGCCCCCTGGGAATACACTACGTGTATTGCCATAGCAGAAGGCTCTGAAATGGCTTTCATCCATCCAAGCTCCTGCAACAGCCATTAGACCTAATCGGGACTTCACCTGTCCTGACTCCACTACCCAGGACGACGATTCCTACACCGGCTGCGTCTCTGTGGCTCCAATGTTGAAGAACCTTATCACATCATTTTACTTGCTGTTGTTTTTCCAAACTTTCAAATTCAAACTTTTACTATTTCAACAAGGCATGATAAGAAAGGCAAGAGTCGCATTACATCAGTAATGTAGGCCTCTGTACCTATGGCACAAATAAACTACATGTGCTGTGACATCATGTTGAAAAAAAATGTGTCCTAACATTTGTATTGCAGAAACTAGATTTCAGATTGAATTCTTATTAACACACATTACAGCTCCCTAAACATAAAGAGCCATAATGCTACGTAACTGTACGTCAGTTGTTGATGGTAGGCACATCTTCAAATAATGATCATCTAAAAAATACAACTCCTGAGCTCAGCACAATGTGGACGTGTAACAGTAACAACGGCACTAAACCAGGCTCAGTGAAACAATATGGATTATCAAGATTATTAAGGAAACAAACAAATAGTCATTTTGTGGTGAACTACCAATGCTTTACTGCAATGCATGGAGTATTCAGATCCTCTAACAGTACCAAATTGTGGTTTGTGATGGTAGATACCCCACAGGGTCTTAGAACTTCCTCTGTCTTTCTGCAGGACAAACTACCTAGCCATTCCCTCTGAGCAGAAAGACAATCCAGCCGCTCCTGTCACCACGTAAAACACCACACGGTATTTTATATGTGACTCTTCCAACCTAATCAGAACTTCATCCACTTCTATTTCAACCCATTGTTTGTACATTTACTCCTCTTAAATGTGTAGATCTGTTGTGGCGTACCGTTGCCTCTCCACCTTAGTTTTTTTCAATCAATTACACGTCCTCCATCACTCTCCATTTTGTCTATACTATCAAAGTTAATGACGATAAACAAATATGTGATAGATTTGGTGTATGCTCTGTGTCTTGAAGTGTCATCTGGTATTATTTGTGATGTATAGAGTGTTAGTAACGTTTCAATATGGTGACAAATCTGTAAAGACTGTCCCTGGCCCCATGACAGAAACCAGTGCTATGGTTGAAGGAATGGAATACAGGTCTCCAATTTATTATCTGACTCCGTCTTCACCTAACTCATGAAAGATTTATTTGATTAATTTGGTTTCCAACTGGTTGACTCTGTTTCATAATTAATATTGACAAGATTTTGAGTTAGCTTGCAATAATACCATTTTTATTGTTTTGGGTGCTGGGAACCGGGAATGATTTATAATTTGTTATTGATCACACACTCATGATTATACAATAAGGCTAAATTACTCGTGCAGACTGGGCGTTATTGAAGTCACATTCATATCGGCCGTTATATGAGTTCTTCAATCATGCCCTGGTGCCATGCGAGTTTAGTGCAGGGACTGAACGGCAGATATGTCACATTTAACTCCAGGATGGTTAAATGGCCAAACTGGAACAAATGTTCGTCGGCTCAGCGGTCAGATTAACATTTATCATCCAGCTCGTCCTGTACCCAGCTCATAGGTTGGACCAGTCATGCATTTAGCAATGTTATCTAAGGTAATTGACAGCCCTAATGTCCCACCCCTTTATCATTCTCACTAACGAACCCCGATGTCTGCCCCGCTACAGCATGACTACACGATGGGCCATCGCATCCCAGATATCCCGACTCTTCGTGATTCCTCCTTTAAGACCCAAAGTAGACACTAGAAACACTTTGCCATCTGTTCACACAGATCCTCCGATCCCTCTAAAGAAAATCAATCGGTGACATGGACAGCTGACCAGACAGGAAACCAATCAACCCGATCCCATTTCCTCTCAGAAGAGAGAGTTTTACCATGTTGTCTTCAATCAGCTGGTTGGGTCATAAGTTCATGTTTACTTTTAAAACAAATGAGATTCTTTGACAGTCACTCCGAGATCCTTCAAATGATCATTCCTGTTCCCCAGGGCATCGAGAAGAGAGAGAGAGAGCGAGACGACCCCCACAGTTCTGTTAAACTGTTTAGATGATTAACACTGTGTCTCAGATCATGTGAGAGTGTCATCTCGCCTCCTCAGTGTGGACCATTTGTGTGGACCCCGGCTTGAAGTGGCCACAACAGACTTTTCCACACTTAGACTACACATTCGATAAACCCAACACAGTATAATTCAGACATGCCTTGATGTAAAATGGTATGGGATTGGTAGTGGTAATATTCCAGAAAGACACAGATGTTTGTGTAAGTCAGACGCTGTCCAGTCTGTAGTTTTGAATTAGAAATGCTACCAAGTTGCATAACAGCATAATGTCCTCTGTTCTTCCCAGGTATTGAGTCATGCTGGCACTAAGAAAGTCATGTGACACCCAAGACACCAAACTCATCTGTGCCAGTCTGAAGTGACTTTGAGACAGCGTCTGAAGTCCCTCATGTACTGAAGACAAAGTCCACGTGTTTAATTTCTCTCCTCTTATATTGATCTTTTTTGCCTGATACCTGCAGTCCAGTACTGTTGCGATACAGCAAATTTCTGAGCACTGTCAGTGTGACACGAACACCATAGCCGTGCTTCATTGGGATCAGTAGTGCTTAAAATGTTCTCCATATTTATTAGTATTTAATAGTGCCTCTGTGATTTATATCCTATATTTGTATGAAACGGGAAAAATGGCTTGTCAAGTTTCTGCTGACTTTTTCTAATTTGTTTGCCATTTTCGTTTTGTTATTTCTGACACTTTTGATAGAGCGAAACTAAGACTCTGAGTCAAAGTTTGATTTTTATTGGCCAATATATCTTAAATCTTTTTAAGGATATTGTTGCATGTCTTTTATACTGTATGGATGTGTTACTTTTTTTCAGTATGAATACAGAACAGGTGATGCTTTGTGGTTACAATATTTCATTTGCAATCAACACATCCCTATAATCAGTGTCCTGTTGGTGAGTGTTTTTTTGTGTGACCGTCATTCAACTTTTGAATTATTAAAAACCACGGCCAGTGTAGAAGCTTTTCTTTGGACGTTTGTGAAATTATTCAGGTGAAACTCAAAAGAGTCCACTCTACCACATGGGTCTACTTTTACTCTTTTATTCATGTTCTGAGAGAGAAAAAAAACTGTGCAATTGCCTTTTTCATAAAAACCTCCTCTTATTATATGCGATTCTTGTGGCGTTGAAGCCGGTTGCTGAAACACCCACATTAGGCAGCATTGGTATTTGCTGCTCTCATTATCTCTGCAGAGTAAGAAGAAATACCTTGCCGCTCCTCTCGGTAGGAGGCGGAGATACTGGACGAATTTTATTAGGGACGGCTGAAGTCCTCTGGATGAGATGTGTGAAAGTGCCAGTGCAAGTGAGAAAAGGGGAACGACTATCAGCAGGAGAGAGATGTGATGTAAGTTGCTCTTGTTGCTCGCTGTCACCCACAGCAGTGACAGATATAGCAGCAGCTGTTGTTATAGCAACCCAGGCTTGACTGTAGCAAGGCAGATTGCCGGGCCAAGATATTACCATGTAATTGTTGACGTGCATTCATTTATGCGAGCGTAAAAAAAAAAAAAAAAATGCCAGAAAGGTTTACTGAGACGCCTCCTGTCACCCATCATGCTTTGCTGCAATGGAGCGAACAGACAGTTGCATCAGAGGAGAGATACACTCACGAACCCAAGGTTATGTGTGTAGATCGCCAATAGGTAATGGAACAACTGCAGCTTTTATTCATCAATCAAGTCCACATATATTGGTTATTGATTGTCTGACACATCCCATAAACTCTGTAACAATATGGCACCACGGCCTTCAGAGGCTTTGTGAAAGTGGATTTCTCCAACCCTCCCCCCTCGGCCCGTCTCTCTCCTCTTCCTCTTTCTTCCCTCTCTTGTTACAATGGGTCTCCCTGAGGATACAACCCAGTAACATGGCCCATATTCTACAAAAAGACTTCTCTCTCCTACCACCAGGAGCCCAAATACATAAAGGCTCTGATAAGCCTCATGCGGATTGTGGGAAAGTTGTGGGAAACCATCTCAAATAACAGTTCATTTTCTTTTGTGTGGGAATTGCAATAATAAACAACAGATCAAACCACGTACATTTTACCCAGAGTACCCTTCTTCTTCTTAAAATGACCTCTCTTGCCTGTTGATGTACAAAGGTTCAGCTGTACTTAAAGTTGATGTGGACATAAAAGGTAAACTTGTACAGTTATTGATGTTATCCTGATCAGCGGGAGACATTGGCTGTCATCTATGAAGGGTCTTTGTCTCCCCCTAGTGTAAAGGATAAAAGATATAGAGCATTATGTAAGAGCTTTGACATTTAATGAAAAAAAAATGAAAAACAAGCGTCGTTCTTTCCAGAGATAGAGAGCGAGAGGGATGGGGAGAGGGGGAGAGAGGGAGAGGG
>OMNV01019124.1:2166-13159 GCA_900303265.1 Brotula barbata
TGCTCCATTGATGCTGTATTGACTCACTGCTGCTGACCTTGTTAATATGCGTTGGGTTACTTTCTCATAAATATTTCAAGTCAATGTTTTCAAGTGTCTGAAAACAACCTGTCAGTAGAAAGCCTGTTTGGTCCTGCGTTGTGTAGGCGCCGCGCCGCGCAGCTTTTGTAGCCCTGACCTCCTACATGACAGGATCGGCCCGGAGGAGGCCTCACCCTCCATCTCCCGACAAGGTTAATTGTTATCTATTGTTTTGCCTGTCTTTCTCAAACTTTGAGAGGTGTCAAGCGGCAGCTGCCTGCACCCTAACACCTTCCCCAAAGTGTTTCTGGAGCTAACTCTGGATCCAAATGTTGTCACAGGGTTTTATTAACATGCCTATTTTACTAATTAATACACAGATGTAGCACCGTCCCTCCTGATATCACCTGGAAGTGCAGATTCCTGTTTATATTTTCATTAGAGTGGATTATCAGTTTGCATGTACAGGAAAGAGAACTGAAAGTGATATGACCACCAGCCTCGGTGAGTGAAAAGGGGCCGGTACAGACTGGATTTTGTCAAGGGCTTTGTCCCTGGAGCTGCAGCCCTAACGGGGATAAGATTACACTCGGTGGCCTGGGTCTCGCAGGGCCTTCCCCAGACCACTGACAGATACACCCAGCTCTCAAAGAGGACTCTGTTCCACCAGAAACATGGTACAAAGAGGCCTCAAGTCAAGTCTGCCACGATGGTGTAGGAAGTTTAGTTTGAATCCTGATGTTTCAGTGATGGTTATTGAGTAAGATATGACATATGAGAGTACATCCTCTCAGAGTATTTGTGTTATGATTCTTCCTGTTTTTGAGGTGTATTTATTGTACGCGTTTAATTATCAAAGTGAGTTTATTACTAGCAGCTGAATGCGGTGCGGATGTAGATAGGGCATACTTCAGCTTAAATAAGATTTGTTTTTGTCACAGTGCAGACCCTCTTGTCTCTGTCACTCTGTTGGTTATTTTTGAATACTGCACGGTGAAAACTTTGAGTTCATATGTTGTGATTGATTCCTTATCGTTAGCAGTTAAAGACCCGTTCAAACGTCAGAACACAGATATGTGATTTTGAGAGAAGAAAGGGTTAAATTTGTTCTTGGCAGTCTATTTTTTTTTGTTAGCAGCTAATCGCCATCTTTATCCTTGTAGGAGTCTTTGGACTGTTGTTATCTTTTCATTACAGCACATCAGTGTCATCATACTGTAAATGGCACCACTAATAAAACAAGATTATAGCAAGAGTCTCTTGTCATAAAATGTTCTTACACTGTGGCTTAATCTGTGTGTTTAACCACCTCTGAGAGTCACAACATATAGTGTCATTCTTTACAATGGTGCAGGCAAACAGGAAGAAAGCGTTCGGGTGATAGACCTTGGAAAGCAATTTGGTTGAGGAGCCCAAATGGCAAAAATTGATAGAAGTACTCTCGTACTGCGCTGACTAACGGAACATTATGTTCATTCTGTTAAAACCTCATGAGACACCCACTGTGTTCCTCACACCAACAGCACAGATGGATACAATTGTTTAAACCAACTTGATCTCAAATTCTAAATCTCATACTGCTTTTACAGAAATGAGCAAAGAACAAAGTGCAGCTGTTGACGACGGAGGCAACTCGCGTCTAAATGCTCCGACGGTTCTCCAAACTCCATACAAGAAATAAGAGGAATGAGAAATTCCATCCAAGAATATGGTTGTCGAGTAGATACATTGGATCAATTGTGCGCTGCATCATTGTAAATTGACTTTATGGCTGAATGATGAAGATTGATCGAGTCAGTTATCCCTTATAAGAAGTCAAATCATTATTGATTGCCTTCATAAGGGAATTTTGTCCAACATTGTCACAGTAATTCAATCCGAGGCTACATCGTCACAGTCTTAGCACGGGTCCAAATCACAGGCAGCGTGTCAACAGCATTGAAAGAATGCACAAAAGCTTACGAAACATGAATTCCTTCCCAGAAAAGCTCACAAACACACGGATTGATGTCATAAATGGGTAAAGCCTGGAACGAAGCTCTGGAACTTCCCCCTTTTCGTTCTGATTTGTTTGTTTCTGTTCCTCAGTTCCAGTCCGATCCACTGATCATATGTTGTGTTTTTCTTTTTCCCCTTCTCTTGCCAGGAGCGCAATAGAAATAAACAGTAACCTTCAAGCAAGCTCTCCGCTCGAACTGCAACACTAATGATGTAGGACCTTTCATAATTTGCCTAACCACAAGGAGGAAAGGCTCTCTCACAATCTCTCTGCTGAAGAAGACAATGTATCTACACACTTGAACACGACAACAAGATGGACTCGTCTGTATCTGTGTTCCCGTCTCACCAGAAAAAGAACGTAACCCACTTTGAAAACTGTCTTGAAAGCACCTTCAGTTGTTCTCAGCAGCCTCTACCGATACCCTTAACTCTCTAACTCTGTGTTCTTCTTCTTTAATTATGTTTGTGATCGACTAACTGACTAACCAGAGTAGTCAGAAGGCTCCTTTGTTTATTTTCAATGCCTCTAATGTTTGGGATGTTGGTGAGTTGGAGAGATTTAGAGATGGTTAGATGAATCTCTTACTTGAATCTGTATTAAGCTGTTGGATTCCTCAGACAGAGGCTGGGATGAATTCATTGGGAAACAGCCACAATCTTGCCAATCATCGGATGTATCCTCTTTCTACCTGTTCCCACCCTTCTCTGCATCTGTTCCCGTGTACCAAAAGATTACGATTATGCAGCAGGTCGGCGAGCGCTGGCGAGTGCACATCTTTGTTTTTTCTCACTTGTGATTCTGTCATTCTGAAGTGCATTTGTCTGAGGAGGAAGCTGCTGCTCTGGTAGAACTAGCGGTGGCCTCCTTAGGCCCTGTGGGTGACTGATGTTGATGTACTGTACCGTACCTCAGGCTAAATCAGACTGTCTGTCCTCAACAACTCAAGCACTTTTGAGAGGTAACACCCCCTATATCACCCCCCAACACGGTTCGACTGGGATTCTCCCCAAAACAGCGAGACATCAACTACTAGGATGTGACAGTTTTCTCCTCTAAGTAATTCACTAGCTAAATAAAAATTACCCATGTTTAGCGCAAACTCTGCTTTTGTGTTTGTTTTTTAATGTTGACTCTCTATCTATCTATCTATCTATCTATCATAAAACAAGTCTGACATTACTGGCAAATCGATTTTTGACACACAGGATGTGTGTTGGAAAGGCTATTCGCTTTGGTTAAACAAACTGAAATAGAGGAAACTGGATGCACGAGTCTTGTCTCTCCTGTTTAAAGAAAGAAACTGTTGTTCGGTAGAAGGCAGCCAGGTATGTAAAGAAAGAGGCTGTTGCTGACAGGTGTATCAAAATCCCACTCCCAGGTGGATTGACTGCTTATATGAACAGAACAGAAACACAAACGCAGCTCGCAATTATTCATCAGTTTCCACATGTGTACCTAAATACATTCACAAATACATTGTGTGACTGAGTAAGTCAGATCTTATCAAACAGCTCTTTGTAAATCAACATAAATGCATTTAGGGTTTAAGCGTGGATAAACGAGAGCCCGTGCATGATCTCATATGTTTGGGAATGTCCCCAGTGACATCACCTCACCGTAACCATTTGATGAATCAGTCAGAAGAGGCAAAAAAAAAATCCCCAACCAAGCATTATCACTTTAAAGAGGCGTGAGATTTTGGTTTTTACTGTTTGACGTAGGGGATAAGAGGATAATCATTACCTCAGCGATAAAGAAGGCCAGAGATGCAAACAAAACAAATCTATGCGCTCGAACTCACATCACGTGAAGCCTGGAGGACATCTTTTCTGCTTTTCTTGCTGCAAACCCAACTGCTCTTTCGGTTTCTGTCCACCAGAGGGCGCCGAAGCATCATACAGCGTCGGAGCAGCACAACAATGCCCTTCCTGTAAAGCAGCAAAGCCCTCTTTCTTCTCAAGCTCTGCAACTCCTACAGACACAATTACAGCGGGATGAGAAGCACTTGTTGTTGTGTTTCCACATCTTTCCAGAGCAATTAATGCCAGCTCGCCGAGCTCTGCAGTAAGAGGTGGGAGAGAAAGAGGATGTGAGCGGGAGTGGGGGGAAAAAAAATCCCCTTTATGTTTGTCAAGGAGGAATAAAGAGCTGTAATTATAACACTGGAGGCTTTGGATTGCAACTTCTCCCCTCTGTGTGTTAATTTGTACATCCATCAGGATTTCACAAAAGACCACACTCTTCCTCCCTTCAACAGACAAAGTAAGCAGGGAACTCTATTTATTCTCTTCACAATGGCCTCACAATTACTGGGTGTGTGATGTGCTGAGATGTACACATTCACAAATATGCTAAAAGCTGATTTAATAAGAGACCTCCGATGTGCAGTTGATTTTACCTTGTTCACTGAACTGATGAACGCGTGGTACAATGAGAATCTCAAGCCTCCTCTCTTTCCCTGTTTTTGGTGCCTTCAGCACCAGGATACTAAGAAGCTACTGTAAGCACGATTTTCTCATAAAAATGTAATCATGCATCCGGGATCGAACTAATCGGTAAAAGGCTTTAATGCTACCAGCAGCTGTTTTGGCCCAATCAGCAGTCAGAGCGGTTCCAAGGAAATGCCAAGTGGTCTTTTGTTAACCATCCAAATGTCCTTCTGGAGAGAATTTAGCTGAGTGGAGATGAGAGAAGGAGCTGAAATGTCTTTGAAGCTTCAGTTGCACTGAAGACTCATCAACACTTGGCTAAAGCCAAGAACAGGTCAAGACTCTGATGACTGATTTGATGATGACAACACTTCACTTTTCTTGTTGAAGAAGACATCCAAATTTAACCTCCTAAAAGTAATATGACTGATTTTTACTTTTTGCATGCATTGAATAAAGATTTTTTTCATAAATTGTGCCTGGCCTGACATTCACATGCAAATGATGCAATCATTATCTTATACATATTATTGATTATCTTATTGTACACGTTGTCTGATGTTGATGTCACCAGGCAGGATTAATGATCATCATAGAGATGTCAACAATAAGCCATGTAAAAGGATTCTCAGATGAGTCCTCTATTCAAAAGCAGACAGACTAGTTTCAATGAGTCACCCAGCAGGCCAGGTGGAGTTTATTTTCATTTGAAGAAAAGATTGACAGACAGTAATGTCTAAGTTTTCTTCCTGGCCTTCTACAAAGTGTCTCTGTTGCCATGGTTATATCATTATATATGAACTGAAAGCAGAGGCTGAGCATTTTGCTGAACAGAATGGATGCAGAGACTTCACTTTAATCCAAACAATTAAAGAGAAATGAGATGACTGCTGTCTGTTTTTTTTTATTCTATTCAGGCACATTTTGAATACGGTCACTCATTTTCCAGCAAATTATGTTTTGCTTGGATTTTTCTTTTGTTTGTGTGGTTTCATTTGTATTCATATTTCACGTGTTTGTGTTATAACTTGTATTTCCAGTAAAGAATAAAGGTTCACTCTTAACCACATCAGTCATGCAGCACACTTTGACGAGAGAGCTGCAGTTGCCGCAAATGTCCACAGGGTGGCGACATCCATAAGAGAGCAATAACAGCTCGGCTTGGCAGTTCAAAGGTTTTTACATGCTCATATTCTTGTCATTTCACACATATTTATAGCTCATTCTCAGGGTGGTTTTGAGAGGATTAAAGTTCTTTGACTATTAGCGTTTATCTTTTGCATGAAAATCCTTTAACCTTAAAGGTAAGCAAATTATGGAAAATAACTATATTTCACATCAAAGCACCGGCTGTCTGTTAATTTCATAATATTGAGAAAAGTTCAAACTGAGCCCATGTAGCAACATGCTAATTTACATCGCTTCTTTCCCGGTGGAACAAGTTTGTGTCACATTAATGATTCAGCTCAATTAATAATATTAATGTATGAGCCAGCTTCTCCCCTGTGCTGCTGACTGATGCACAGCCTGTTCTATTTACAGCCTTAGAGTCAGTAATGAGACTTATTAATGCGCTCACAAAAATCTCATCTTTTACAGATACCTATAAAGTAATGACAGATGCACAAATGATTCAAATGTTGACTTCTAATCTCAATTACCTGAATTACTAACAGGCACGAAAATACCAAGGGGACGAGTTTAACGTGACGAGAAACTATTCGCGTTTCAGCCGACACTGTTTCCTGAGCCCTTTGTAATCGTTTGATTAATCGCGTTATTCCAGCAGCGGGAATAAAGTAAAGGTTCTTTTGTGAGGGAGCTCTTTACCACTCGGCATTCGTCGGACAAATCTTTATGAAAGCATACAGACAGTGTTTGGAGCAACAGGAAATAATTCGAGGCTCAGGGTCATTAATCTGTTCAAATGTTTCCTGGCAACAAGAACTACTTATCTAATCAATGCCACGTTGATGCAACTCATTGGGTAAGAAAAACGTTCCCTCTGTGGATTACTAATAAAAGTGTGAAAAGGTCTGCCGAGACAGGAGTGCCTGTGTACCTAAATGTCTTGTTGACCTTCAGAGACCTAAGATGAACGCCGGAGGAGGATGCACGAGCGGCAAATATAGTACAGTCGGTGGAGCTCGCTTTCTCCTGCTTTTTATTCCGCTGGAAAGTCGACGATGAAAAAAAAACAAAAACGAACAGAAAATAGACAGCAAAGAGAGCCAGACATAACGCTGATGCAGGTCTCTGATCTGAGAGGATCTGTATCCATCATTCATTTTACAGTAGACCATTCACAGCCACGCTGGGCTCCAAGGTTTCAGGTTACTCAGTGCACTTTTTGGTCTCTGGTTAAGTGAAAGGATGGAGGAGAAAATGTAGGAGGAGAGAGAGGAGAAAGAGAACGATTTCATACGTTTCTATCTGCACATTGATTAAAGCGCCTTGCCCTTTAACGACTCTACATACGGTTAATCCAGCTCTGCTCTCCGATTGTGTATATGAAACTTGAATCTATGCAGCAGATGAATGAAACGTGTGAAGTGGAGGAATGAGAGAACGCGCTGCACCCGGAGTCGCAGGCCGTCGCGTACCGTGGAGATGATGATTGGAGGCTACGCCGGCTGTGGTCAAGCTGCTTATTGAATTCAAAGGTTGGACTGTGTCTTGTGCTCCTGCCAAGGGTTTGCGTTACAGGGGGTAGGGCAGGATGGAAAGGTCTGAAATGTAATGCATTTGAAATGAAATGGAAAGGTGCCGAGGAATGAAACACCAAATGCTGGATGCCGAGGCCCGGAGTCTCGGGAGTCACCGGTCCAGACTCCAGACTCGAATGTTTGTGTGTATGTGTGTGTAAGGAGAGAGAGTCTAAGTGCATGAGTACAGCGCTGTGCGAGTACAGGTTGAGTATGTAATGCGATGCAGGCTGCCTTTGCTCCTGTGACTTCCTCTTCCTCCCTCCCATTCAAGCCTGATGGAGATTAAGGGCCATTAAAGGCTCTCTGCTGCATGTGCAGTTCCTATTGATCACATCGACTCAAACCACTGTAGCCAATGATCCGATTACAAGTGTTGTACCCTCATCCTTATCCCCTCCCCCTCGCCCCTCCCTGCCTTTTCCCTCCCTCTCGCCCACCCTCCTTGGGTTTGCGACTGCCCTTGCTGATGTCAGCACGAGGGCATGCCCAGAAGGCGTGGGCCCCCCCAAAGCAAACCTCCGAGTATCCGCTTGACTGTCGGCCTGTGTTTTTCCCATTCCTCGCTTCTGTGCTCTCAACAGTCATCTCGGAGCACAGCAGGGTCGTCATGATCCTCATTTCTAAATGAGAGAGATGGACGGGCCCTGGCCTGAAGAGTTAAATGAGTTCAGACAGTCTGAGAGGCATCAGCTCCCCTCTCTTTGCTTGCACGGTCAAACGGCCCTGGGGGAGCTTTCTGCAAGACCATTGTGGTTATTAGCATTGACAGAGGCTCACAGAAATCTTCTTAGTTTCTACTGTACCGGAATTATCCCACTACAACTCGGAAAATCCATTTGGCACCACGGTCTGGTTTTGAGTGGTCTGTCTGAACCTGATTTGGCTCAGATTGCAAAAAAATATGCTCTCGGTGCAAGTTTGGTCCTATATTCTTTTCTTCATTTTCTTCTTCTTTTTTTTTTTTTTTTTACAATTTCAATCATATTCATCAACCGTCGTGGTGTGATATGAGTCATTTTCTGTTCTGGTTCTATCCATCAGCACTACAGAGGGATTCACAGGAACCAATCCAGGAACAACCCAGGGAGAATCAGTAACACAGAACCCTCTCCATCCCTGGACAGATAGTTGGATTTCACTTATAAGGGATATTATACATTTCATATTACAGCGCGGGGCTCATTTTTTGTGATTCTCATCAAACATTTGAATACTTTGCTTTGATATAATACCCTCAAGGCTACATCAGGACCAGAGCTGGAACACGAATAAAAAGGGAGCGTCCATTATATTCAGCACCAGCAGGCCTTGAGAATAGGACCACATGGGTAGGTGGGAGGGCTGTAAACAGCTTTTCCTCCCAGGATGAAAGGCTGACTATGATGTATGTCCAAGAAGAAAACATGAGAGGGCAATATTGTAATGTGAGAGTCAGGCTCCCGAGAACATGAAAGTATGGCCATAGCACATTTAAAAGCAGATTTGCATCTATTTACACACTCCTATCGACGTCATCTTCCGGCTTGAAAATGCACGGAGAATTCCATAAAGAAACCCAAGTGGCGTGTGTGCATCGGAGCTTTGATATTGTGCACCGGCTGGGCAAAGGCGCTGACCTTCGCCGCTGCCGCAATTACATCACAGGGTTGAGTTGTGCAGCTCCTGCTCTCATACATATTAATGTTGGTTCTGGAGGCATCACCAACACCTTTGATACCCAGAGATCTGAGCTCGCCACTGCATGACAAGTGTATCTGGACATAAAGTGTGTGTAATGGCTTTCTGCTCCAGGAGAGATACAGAGCACGAGCAAGGCCAGATCAAAGGTGCATACAATTTCTCTGGAGGCGAAAGAGAGAGAGAGGGAGATACCGTGTGCTGGTGTGTGTGAACAAATGAGTGCACTGCAGAGAGATATGTGCGTGTGTGTAAATTAGTCGGTCTGTGTGGTATTAGGGTGAATATAAACATCAATGCCAGTTTACTTTGCCTTCTTAAAGTCTCACACAGCCAGAGTGCCACCAAAACACGTAATTAATACATCATAATAATGATATTTGCTTTCTACCCGAGTGCAGTGAATGTGATTGAACAAGGGCAGATAACAAAGCAGAACTCATTAACCTCCCTGCATTGGCACTGAATAAAGACAGGAGAAGGATGAGTTAAAAAAAACTCTGACTTAAATCTCAGATTTGTGAGACAAAGTCCAGAACTAAAATGGAAAAGGGCACAATTTCTAGAAAGAAAAAAAATCTCAAAATTGTGGGGGAAAACTCAGAGCACTAAAAAAAAATCTGAATTTTGAAATTGTTTCTTTGTTTTTTGTTTTTTTTGTCCCTGATCCTCTCCAGCACATAAAATTACAGAGCACATTCTACTTCAAGTTTTCATGTCATGTCATGGCGCTGGTGTAGAGACATTTGCGGCCAGTAGAGGGCCTCGTTGCTACAACATTACAGCATAGAGCTCACACATGGTAGGTTCCATTTTCTAGCACCCACACACACACACACACACACACACACACACGCACGCACGCACGCACGCACGCACACACACACACACACACAGATTTGACTCCTGAGCAGAAACGATGCTCGAGTCAATGCCTCAGATTTGATTAAAATAGAATTTTCATGGAATATTTACATTTTACACACTTCTAATTACAGTGTCAAAATTGTATATACGGTATTGTATACATTGTATAATGTTGTCAAAATACATTGGGAAAAAAACAAAGACTACAAGAGAATTCCTGCTGCACAAACAAGCTATACGAAAAATCATAAGGATTCAATTACTGCTTAGAGAGATCTTTGAAAATTTGCATTCGTTTGGGCAATTACCAACGTAACATAAGGTGCAGATTTGTAAGAAGAAACCTAATTTGATTAAATGTAATAATGTGGCAGAGAGGTAGAGCACACATCTATCTATCTAGTTGGCTTTTTAAATGACTTCAAACTGCTCTATTTACCACCGTGTCATAAAAGGCCTGAAGCGGTGGTAACGTTTCAGAGCTGTGAAAGAGGTTTGCTCACCAGGGAGCCAATAGAGGACTAACCACATGTGAATGGGCTCCATTTGCTGCTAGTACACTGTTTGACTGTGTTACGCCTGAGCATCACAAATAACAAATATGCAGAGATAAACAAGCGCGTTTATTTAATTTTTTGGGCACGCCGGATGAAATAACCGAAGTGAACGAGGGTGGATGGGCGCGAGCGTGAGTCAGCCTCAAATTGAATGACAAACTGAATGTCGGTGCTGTGTGTTAGTTACATCTGATCGTTGCACCAATATTCGCCCGTATTAAATCTCCATAATGAGTAAATTAGTGGGTCTCCATCTGTGGCATTGCAAACTTACATTCGCACACGCTGACTACGTTCACAGACTCCTGCTGGGTGTGCTGGTGGAGAATAAACATACAGAGATTATTTCACACGTTACAGCAACTACAGAAACACACACACACACACACACACACGCATTATCGTAGCACGAGCATACAATATAATGCACAAAGACACACACAGGCACAGGCACACATTCCACAAGAAACGTTGGCGCAGAGAAGGCTTAATTTACAGTGTGAAGTCAAAAACGGACAGGCCTTTCTAGCACTACTATTGATCTCTCTCTCCTTCTCTCTCTCCTTCTCTCTCTCCCTCTGTGGTTACATTTCTTCCTGTGTCATGGAGTTCACTGTAACATATATCTCTGATTCATTGCACATTCGTCATTGATTTACTGTGCCTCTTGCTTCATGCTAGGAAATTGAACACACCAGCTTATGTTTGCTGTCAAGTGAGCTCGAGGGGGGG
>OMNV01019147.1:1648-13500 GCA_900303265.1 Brotula barbata
GGGGGGGGAGGGGCTTGTGTTGGAGGGAGGGGGGCTTCCAATGTTGTCTGACTGAACTGGTGATCAATCACAACATCAAATGACCCCCATCCTCCCAACCCAACGGCATGCTGGGTACACATTATCACGCAAAAGGGAGAGAGGGATGGATTTGCGAAATTTCATATGAAAGAGTAATGAAATAAAATGAGCTCCAACTGTACTCATTATGTTTATTCATTATACATTTTGCCCCTTTGCATGATGGGATAAGAGTAGGGTGGGTAGGAGAGAGAGAGAGAGAGAGAGAGGGAGAGCTGAGGGGAAATGGAGGAAAAGGCCTTAAGCAACGACTTCAGAGGGCATAGCAGAAAGGGAAAAAGTGTTCATTCATCATTATTGTCATGGGCTTTGGCAAATGATAACAATTTGTCTTCATCCCTATTTTTAGACAATGAGCCACAATAGCCATTTTGGCCAGATGTGAAAGAGAGCCTGTATGAGCCATACACTGCATTTTATTTGATGTCCTCTATGGATTCTTTTTAATTAGGACTTTATGCCACCAATGTCTGCGTCTGGACAATTATTCTCACGTCGTACAGCTCGGTGACACATTTAGATGTATGGATTTGTATTTCTATCGGATGTGTTGACTCTCATTTGTGCGGCTGCATATTTTTTTATAATGTTATACCCGCTGTCATGATGGACTGTCACAGGGTCCAGATGTGCAATTTACCCTTTTGTGTTGCTATTAGCAATAGAAAAGTCAGAATAAACTGGATGGAGAACTGTACAAATGACAGAAGTTAAAAACAGCAATAAACTGAAGCATGTATACCTGTAGTAATTGAGTCCCAAGGGCATACTGATTTCCCAAAAGCATATAACATATCTATAAACAAACAACTATGATAGACAGAAGAAAAATGTTGACATGGGAGAAGGGAGCGTTATTAAAAGTCAGGAGGCGTGTGTGCGTGTGTGTGTGTGTGTGTGTTCTGTGGGCTGGGTGTCCCCGGTCCTATAGGGAGGTCACGGCGTGAACTAGCTGGGATGAAGATAAATAGGTTTGGAGCAGGACATATGGAAGAGGTATAATTGACATCTAACGTGCACGGTGACCTCAATGACCCAAATTGCGATCACCAGGCACGGCTTAAAGCAGCTGCATTATCTGGGCTCGTTTAAGAGCCCGTGGACGCCGGAGCTCCCGTTTTATGGTCTGTCCCTGCACCCAGAAGTATTTGAAAGTAATAAATATCTTGTAATTTGTTACTGGATAATGTAAAGATTACTGTTCTAGATCAATGTTGTTTACAATCAGTATCCAGCGACTCACTAAGACGCTCGCTCACTTTTACTCCCTCCTCTGACTGTCCGAGGCACACCGAAGCATTTTGGGGAGGATAAAATATCATTTGTAATACTCATAATATTGAAGTTGATTGTTTATTTCACAACAAAAGTTTGAGTAAAATCCTCCTCTCGCTTTGTTTCCGTCTCCAGGGCAGGCAACACTAACTTGGTGGAAACAGCACAGGATCGGTCACAATGTCCACGTTGTTGAGTACTACAGCTGGTGGTTACTGAGACAATGATCATATGATAACCAGTGTCCCATCATTTCATTTGGTCGTGATATCAGCCAAGCACGTAAAGTGATAAAAGCAAAGGACCAAGATAGCCTCCCTGTGGAACACCAAAGTAAATGTCATTGTATTTTTGTCCACACGAGCTTGTCTTAAAAAAAAAAAATCTTTTCTTTCATTTCACTTCTGAAGACATCAAGGTGGTTGTTGTGAACAAGATGTTGGAATTAAAGATTACAAAACCAAGAAATAAAGAATCACAATACGATACATTGCGAGGAGTCGAAACCAGAAGTGGCACGTTTTGAAAGGAAAACTTTCTGTTGGTCTCAAAAAGCATTTCTTTGGTTAAATAAACAGTAGAAATACAAAAGGAAGCCACACAAAGACATTTATTTCATGCTCCACTTTCGTCTTTCTCTTTATATTCCTCACCAGTGGTGAATTCCTTGTGCGGGAATTGAAACACCAAGGCCAATTGTTCCCCATTGAACACAAATCCATCCTGCCTCCATACTATGAGAGTGACATATCCTCTGTATCCCACCCCTCTCTCTCTCCGTCTCTCTGTCCCCGTCCACCTCTCCCTCTCTCGTCCAACATTATCCTATCGGCCGTAATGCTCTGACCGGTAATTTATAACACCTCCACTGTAGTCTCCCATTCCAGGGATGTACCAAAGGCTCTTAAGACACTATTGATTTTTATTTGATTAAATGTCTTGCTGGTTTGCAGCAAATTAGCAAGAGTTTAATCAAATCACAATCAATATCTACTTAATAACCCCCCCTACCACACACACACACACACACACACACACACACACACACTCACACAGACTCACACCGCACACACACCAAGGTAAAATTCAGAGGAACAAAGACCGTTGATGAAATGACTGTGCTTACATTCTAAAATCCCATATGCAAATGTATGTTTGGCTACATTAGAATATTCGGTACATTTCAGTAACAAATGCACTTACCCTGTGGTGAAAAAAAACGAAAAATCTTTCTTAAATGCTAATACAGCAACAAAGGTTGAAGGCTTCTAAAAATAAATCATTAAATTTGATTTGAAGTTTTCCAATCCCACAATAGGGAAAGATGGAAAATATCAAGTGTTTGGAGTATTTAAAGTAAACACAAAGAGGTTATGGGGGTTATGTCTGATCAAAGATCCTGCTGAGAAAACTTGGGCCCTTTGTCAAGAAAACAAAACTGTCCTGCAAGGTTTAGCAGAGTTTTACGCCGTCACTCTACAAAGGAGGCTCCGCCCACTGAATGCAACAATTAATAAAACAATTATCTCGTGAAAAAATAAATCTGATTGACTATTTGTAAATATGTACAAATAAAAGAACAAATTATGAATCCAAAATGTTTAAAAATGAATAATCATAGTCTAAAGACCTTTTAAACAGCTGTTTTTACCTGAAGACACCCCCCCCCAACTCTACAACTGTTGGTTCATTCCACCAGGAGCTCCTCAATTAAAACAACGCAGAACAGCTGAGTCTGTTTGCTGGTTAATGGGTCATCAGTGTCTTCCATGAGTTAAATATATACACCTGGTACCCCATGACAATGACGTAGATTTATTGCTCCCTCCTTTAACATATCTTAAATCTTAAACAAAAATAATCACCAAAATAATAACACTGTTTTGGAAGCATTGTTCCTTCTGAAACAATTATTATCTAATCAGGCTCCAAGAATGAATAAGTGACATAAATGTTACCTTTTATGACAACTTGTCGGTCAAGTGTGAGGATTTGACACTTTATGAAGCGATGAATCCACCTACGTTCATAAAATATTATAAAATGCCACAGATTGGATGGATTTAAAAACATTGACTTTGCTCTATCTTATTCCGAGCATCGCTGGTTCACGATGCACAACAGAAAAACAAACAAACAATAAAGATGATGATGATGATGATGATGATGATGACAGTGGAGAAGTTTAGGCTTATGTTGCAAATTGCACGACAGTGGGAAGACAAAGGAACCCAAGAAATGAACAAATTAGCTGTCACAAACGTGGTGAACGCCATTTGTGCTCATATACAATTTAATCCTCATTTATTTGCATGGTGTGGCCACAATTTGGTCTAAAAAACAAAAAACAAAAAAAGGTGTAAAATGTGAATGCTGTTCCTGGTTCATCTTAGGTCGTCCACTGTGTGCACTGTAAGTGAAGAGAGGACACAAGTTTTAATGAGGTAATCATGACGGCACTAGATTTAATGGTAAAGTCCATACGATACGATTCTTAGATATTCTGCTGGTAAGAATCACACGTGGGACCAAACCCTGTGGAAACGCATACGCGACCCCCATCAGATTCAGAAGAGCCCTGCTGGAGCATCAATCAATTTTATTGGCCATCTGTGAGAAGGCCTTTTGGAAACAGTGAGGTATCACTTTCAACATTACCACCAAAATAGTAGCTGAGCAGCAGCGTGTGATGTATTGGTGCTGCCCGATCTGGGCCAATACTCTCTACAGTACTATCTGGTTATATAAGTTATACTGGAAAATACTATTAAAGACTTCATAGTACATCAGTGTTGAATATAAACAATGTAGTGGATTTTCTTTATGTATTTTCCCTTTTGTACTAATAGGTGGAAACACTGATATCAGAATATTCAGATTTTGCACAGAAAGTGTCACGTTAGTGCAGAAATGATTAAAAATAAGTTTGCTATGGGGACAAGTCAAACAAAGCTATTCCTCACAAAATTCCCAACAAAAATTTGTTCATTCAGCAGCATCAAAGTCCGCGTCAAAGTGGGACACCTCAGCTGGAACTCGACAAACATCAGACACCGATGAATCCCAAAGTGATCGTCCTCTTCAAAGCTGCACGTATAACAGATTAGGATGAGGTAATGCCTTCCAGAATACGCTCATCACTATTTAGATTAAATGTGCCTCCTCCAAAAATCCCATCTGTAAATCTCTTGCTCTTTTTTTTTTACTCATTTTATAAAACATTTATGTGAAATCCTTTGCTCCCATCTCTCCTTCTGCCACTCCTCTCTGCTGTCTAATTCACAGTTTGTAAACCCATCCTTGTCTCTCTTAGATAGCTGGTAAACACAATTTATCATAATCCCTACAAATTCAACATAAGCTGTCTTCCTAAGTAATGAAGGTTCGATGTTATTAATTAAATGTGCATTGCACGTTCCATGCAGCGCAGATGGAAATGAGGACTATTGGTATCACAATCAACAGTTATTATAATCCAATTGAAACTTGATTCCAGTCCTCGTTTTGATATAATTATAGTGCGACCATGTGATGTGATGTGCATTTATCACTTGGCTCATATTTACCGGTTTTTGCGGACCCACCGCCTCCCCTACAGCGGTCCAAATACGACGTGATCTCTGTAACTCCTGCATCCCGATCACACCGTGTCATGGTTTGGTCCGTCCTCCGCCCTCCCACCAACTCATTGGAACTGATTTCAAAATCCTCCTCCGCAGATGTCTCCATCAAACACGTTGGATGAAATGGGAAAAACGTTACTCTCACAATCGGATACCTTTAACTCATCCCTGTGCACGAGATAACAGGAGCATCTGCCTTCACCCCTCCGTCTCTCGTGTCAACCTGAGAGATAAACACTGGAGCTTCGATTGCCAACAGCCGTTACAGACGGAGCCAGACGAAGACGGCCAAGAAAGTGCGACGCTTCCTGCTTATGTTTCCTCTGAGTTTTTTTCCAACCCAAGAAGCCAACCTCAATTTGTGTCAAGTGCCATTTTAAGACCTTGGGATTAAAGCTATAAAGTGGCATCTGTCAGGCTTTTTGACGCCCCGGGGCCCCCCCTGCTCACATCTGAGAGCCAGTGTGCCGTTGTTCAGTATCATCTCCCATCATATCATGTCTGCGGCGAGGAGACGGCCTGATGAGACAGGCAGCCATCACAGGAGCTGACAGGGCTGATTCACGTCAAGAGCTCTTCATCCACGGCCGGGGTCGATCGAAGCTGACTCCACGCCTCTCTCAGCCAAAAATGGATATCCATCCCAATGTGCATCACACACACGCACACACACACACACACACACACACACACGGGCGAGCGAGCGAGCGGTGTGGCAGGGCTGAGAGGCTGATTCTTGGCAGTCAACAATGAAGACAGCGTAGTGTTAAAGACTCAGTGATGGATATGAGATGAGATGGGAAATGGAAGAGGAAAGCGCCGATGTTTGATATCTTGTGCAACACAGAAAAAGCAGCATCGACGTTCTACTGCCTAAGAAGAACGGAAAGGTGTGAAAAATGAGCGTTTATAAGTCAGGCGTTGATCTGATCTGATGACAACGAGGCTCTGACGGCAGATATGGATTTAATCTCCACGCATAAAGATAGAATTATGAGCATTATTAATCTTAATATTTGATAATGACACATCAAACAATCCAGGTTGAATCAGGTTTAGATTTTACAGATTTTACGGAAACGTCAGGGTTCATTGATGTTCTCTGAACAGAAGCGGGTGAAAGTCAGAATTCTGATTTGTTTGTTTGTTTGTTTACTTGACCCTAATCCTCTTCCACATCTGTGTTTCCTTTGGGTTTCATCATTATTTTTTGGTTGAATAAAAGGTTTCCTGTGTAAATATTGATGTGATATTGAGCAGATTGTGGAACATGAACATAACGTTCGTTTATATAAAATTCTTTTAACTTCCCTCTGTCTTCTTATGGTCTCTCTACAGGGATTAGAAAACATCTGTCATGTGGAAATTAGAAATAAGAGAGAGAGAGAGAGGTGCCAACAGCCCCCTGTAACATCTGTCACCGCATCTCTTCCTCCTCCTCTTCTCACTCCTATCTCTTTTCTTTCCTCTCACTCGTTCCGTTTCCTGCCTCGTCTTATCACTCAAGGGTCTGTTAATTCCAGCAGCAAGGTTGCTCTGATAAGACACTCTGCAGATGGACAGGTCCCAGTGTCCTCTAACATGTGTCTGTCTGGATGTGACAGTGACATGGAGACCCAAGGGTGACAGCCCAGCGTGGCCTTGAATTAGGGAGTATTATAGATTCACTGATAAAGTGACAGTGTCTGTGGAGTAGGAGGAGGAGGAGGAGAATAAAAAAAGGACTGAGACAAGGATCCTAAAGCGAGACGATGAAAGGAAGGGAGAGCTCCGTCCCAGAGACATCTTCTCCTCTCCCCTGGAACCATCGCGGCTCAACATGTGGTGTTTTTAAAACCATCCTGAAGAATTCCATCGGATGTTCCATCTGAGACAAAACATGAAAAGAAGAAGTTTGACTTGAAATAATCCCAAAAAATATGCATTTTAATAATGAAGACATATTTTAATCACAGTATCAATGAACAGTATGTTGGATATATAATAGTTATACATATTATTAGTAGTAATATTATCAGTAATATTTGTTATTGTGTCCGTGTCTGTGTCTGTGTCTGTGTCTGTGTGTATGTGTGTGTATGTGTGTGTGTGCGTGTGTGTGTGTGCGTGTACTTAAGAAAAAGCAGCCCTGTCTGTGTTTGCATGTGCCTGGGAGCATGTCTGTGTCTGTGATAACAGCCTGGGGCCAAATGTGTGTATTGTTTTAGAAGTGGATACTGTGCGTGCATGTGTGTGTGTGCATGTGTGTGTGTATGCGTGTGTGTCCTCTTTTCTGCTCTGTTTCTTTTCTGTTTCCATCGTTTAGCAGGTGTAAGAAGCTGTGTCAAGGTCGCTGCCTTCTCCGAACCGGCAGCTCCTGAGTAGAGGAGCAGAGTGTCCATCTCATACGGGGGAGGGCAACGGACAAACAGCTGCAGCAACATCTGGATACCAAAATAAAACCTAAAGACAGAAACAAAAAAAAAACAAAAAAAAAAATCCTGAATCAAAGTTCACTTTTTATGTGCCAAACTAAAATAAAAAAAAAAAGTATATTCTGGAATAAAGACACCACTAAACGTGCACTGACCTCAGCCAAGGCCCAATAATGGCTCTGTCTCATAATGATGACATTTAAGAGGTTATATAGTCCAGGACTAAACCAACTAACTAAACGAGGCAGGCCGGAATTTTCTGTAATTCAAGCACAGGTGTCTCCATTGGTCCTCAGTATTATATTGTAAGTGACGTAATACCTGCTCATAGAAAAGGATGTAAACATACGAGTAAATATAGATATGTGTGTACTTTCCATTCAATCAATTTCCAATCGATGAGTCGAATCTTCAGAACAGGCTGTAAATGTCTGAGATGGAGGTGCAGTAATAACGCTCTTCCTCCACCAGCACAGATGACTGCAGCGTCTTGACGTAGACTGGGATGTATGGATGTATGCAAAGATAACATTTGCCTTTCTAATGGATTTCTGCCTTTTCTATTATTTTATTGGGAAGCCGAGTCTCTCCACGTCATCGTGCAGATATATAGGTTAACGTCTTTGTGGCATTTTAGCAAAAGGCCATCCTGAGCCCCCCTCTGCCCTGCATGAATAACTGATAGCAAACTTCAGTCAGCGCATCGCCGGCTCACTCATATTTCATGGATGATAGCCAAAACCATTCACACAGTATATATTTATATATATATGTATATAGAGTGATTTGTATGAAAAAGGAGATGATTGTGACGTGAGCCTATTTTTTAATTATGACCAAGATGATGGCATATTAGTGCTGCTGTAGGTAAAAAATGAATAAAATTATGGAATGAAATAATCTGAGTTTTGTTTTTTTTCTCACAAATGTGTGACTTTGTGAGATTTTTTTTTTTTTTTTTTTTTTGTACAGAAACAACTTTTGACTTTTCCCAAATAAAACCCAGGCGTGATCCTTCAGTTCTCCCTAAATCAGCTGTCAGCATGCATCCAGCACTGCAGTCTCCCTGAGAGAGGCACAGATCAATCACCGCCTGATTGATAAATCTGCTGCAGCCGTGGCAATCAGAAACAGCTGTGTCCAATTACCACCTTGACTGCAGCGCCACGTGAGTCACGGTCTCAGGTGGAGACACCCGAAACCAGCCCCAACTCCCACAACCCACCTGAAGTGGGAAGAGTCCATCCAGGGGTTTCACGACACATTTTCACCATCCGGAGCAAACAATCTGTGATAAAAAAAAACAAAACAAACACATATTAGAGTGGTAAGACTAACTTAAAGACTTTCATAGTTGAAAAGGTTTGAGATGGAAACAATGTCTTCAGTTAAATGTAAGGTATGTTTGAGGGGGGCCTAAGTTTCACTATCCAAAGTATGTTTTTGGATAATACCTGTAAATGATATTTACACTTTGTGATCGTGGTCAGATTAACAAAGTCATAATCTCATCATCTCTTGTTTTAGTACCTGTTTTGAAGTTCCTCGGATATATAACTAATCTAAAGTATGAATTTCTCCTAAAAGTCACTGAGGTGCTGCAGTGAAGTACGTATGTGTATTCCGTTCCTTCAGACGTGTGCGGTGCTGCGGTGGGCTGATGTTGGCTCTCTGGAGGCCCATTTCTTAGGTGCTGACATGTGCTTTGATTCTTTGTGACGCGTGAATACAGGCAGCATCCGTCTCTCTCTCTCTCTCTCTCTCTCCGTACTCGGCCCCTCTGATCAGTGCATTAGTCCGCCGTCCCCGCGCCCTGCAGCTGTGGCGCTCGGCGAGATGTTTCTACTTCTGCGGTCAGTCCGTTCCCATCTTGTCGCCCCGCGTTCTTCCTTTTCCGCCTCCTCCGCCACCTTTAATGAAGCCAAGGCTTCGCCGGCCCTCTTAAGTCTCCGCGGTGTTGACAGTAATGTGACACAGTAACGCCTACTGATTGCTCCTCTCTATTCACGTCAATGATGAATAATATATAACCACCACTATATAAACATAATGCATTACTTAGGAGAACTAGATGTGTGTGTGTGTGTTTATGTGTGCACGCTTGCACCTATGCATGAAAAGATGAATTAAACATGAAAATATGCACATTTCCAGCACTGTGAGTGACAGGAAAGGTAAAAATAAATAGGTTATCGATGAATAATTGACTGGAGGACGGGGGACGTTCCGGTCTCCCTCACTGGAAGTTAAGTGTCCACTGGGTCGTTGCGCTTTGTCTGACAGCCGCGTTGTGCAGATTAACGGGGTGGGGGCATTACAAGGAGTGCTAATAGGCTAAGCAGAGTTTTCCCAGGCAGAAAACGGGGATGGCAGAGCCCTCCATCACACACTCGTACACACACAAACACACACCACGAGCCCTTTGGGTGAGGGGGCGCGAGTCGAAGAAGCTCCTCCACACTCTGCCGACTGGCACTTTGAATCAGACTCAGACGCGCTCGAGCTGCGCATCACATTTGTAAGGTTGATGTTGCCCGAACGTACGGGTCACACACACACACACACACACGCGCGCGCGCGCAGGCAAATCTTCACTAATACGCTCCCACACCCTGGCAGGGCGACGTTATCCTTCAGTGTTTGGCGGAGGCGAAGAAGCTGCCAGTCATCGGCCGAGGAGCTCGTAAATCCACAGGGAGAAGGAAGTAGAAGGAGCCCATTAACTTTAGATCGGTGCTCCTCTAATCAGCCCGGTGAGACACGTAAACTTTCACCTTTCATGGCCTACAGCCTTTAAACTGGGCGCGTCTTTGTGTGTATGATTCTAAGTCTGTGTACTTATATCATCGCGTGTGTAGGTGCATCATACGTTAGGTACACACACATCAACACCTGAAACCGCTGTGGCCGTCTGAAGGACAACGAAGAGGAGAGAGAGAGAGAGAGAGGAGTGTATTTTACTACAAAGTCGATGGCCAAATGAAGAAAGTGGGAGAAATTGTCCTGTCAGTCAGAATCAGGCCTCTGCTTTACGTGTGTGTGTGTGTGAGCACATACAGACCCCGTGGCTCCACTCCTTAAGCTTGATCATGACCTTGATGTCCACTTAGCGGACTAACTTCAGGACCTTGGCTGACCTCCTCCTGACATCCAATAGACTGGGTTTTTCTAATAGCTGCTCCAACACACACACAGATTACAGCCACGCTAAACCGCAACCAAAACAAAGCTCACCAACACGCTCTGCAGAGTGGATGAACCGGAAAACTCTGTCTTCCCGTTGTACGACCTCGGTGTTTGATCGTCACGTGACTTGGATTTGCCCAAACCAAACGTGGTACAAACGTTTGTCTCTTTGTTGTCCACTTTCATGGATTTACTGAAGTTCAACATAGTTTTGTTTCGTTCAAAATGTGAGCAGAGAGGATGGAATCTGGACACCTGTGACACACGAGCCGTCCGCTCCTCTGTTTCCTCTCCCGTTCTCATTAGCGTGACGTGATTTTACAAAGAGGCGGTAACGAAGCGGGAGGAGGTTTCATCTGATGACAGCTCATCTCTGCTGAAGGCTGCTGAGTCGTGGGGATTTATGAACATCATCCACTATCACACAGAAACACAATACAAAACACACACACACACACACACACACACACACAGGGAGGATGGCCATAGAAAAAGCCTCTAAAATAAGAACTTAAATGAAGCAGCTTGATCATCGAACATCAAACAAAATCATGATTATATGAGAAATACACAATCATAGATAATGTCAATCCGTATGGATTTTATATACATTAACAGTGAACGACTGTCAGAATGAGGTCTGATGGAGGAAACCACCGGATTCCCATTTATTCATGTTTTCTTGCCTCCTTAACTTGTGATCAGTGGCTTCAAAGTTAAAATGTTATCAAAAATGTGCACAGAGTGAGAAATCAGATCAGTTACACACACGTCGTTATCTCAGGTTAGCAAAGAAAAACTATAGAACGCAAAATGGATAGAATTAAGAAGAAGAAGAATCATACGTTTATCATAATTGTTAATAATTTATCATTAATAATAATAAATACAAATGGCTGCGTCGATCCAAGACGGCACAACCGGGACACGTAAGTTATTAAACTTTGACGAGTTTGGCACCGTGAATTAAAAAAGCGAGCCGACTACATGGATGAATCTTCTTAACGGTGACAGCTCCAACCAGACAAAGTTTTTCCTTCCCCCCCTTAACCCAAACCAGTTTCTCTCGCTTTTAATTGTGACTGAACGCACAGAGCTTTGACAGCGGCGTCCGCTAATTGACAAAGACAATAAAGACGGAATACGCCGACGCCGTTTGTATACGTCCAGCAACAAACATCAAACTGCGCCGACTGCCAGAGTTCAAATCGCTGCCAGCTCTCTGTGCTCATTTCGCTCTTCATGCCTTGCCCATTGGGTGGTCTGCCACAGC
>OMNV01019154.1:9370-29236 GCA_900303265.1 Brotula barbata
CCTGTCTGTCTGTCTGTCTGTCTGTCCGTCTATCTATCTATCTATCTATCTATCTATCTATCTATCTATCTATCTATCTATCTATCTATCTATCTATCTATCTATCTATCTGTCTGTCTGTCTGTCTATCTGTCCATCTGTCTGCCTGCCTGCCTGTCTGTCTGTCTATCTATCTATCTCTCTCTCTATCTATCTATCTATCTATCTATCTATCTATCTATTATCTGTCTGTCTGTCTGTCTATCTATCATCTGTCTGTCTGTCTATCTATCCATCCATCATCCATCTATCATCTGTCTGTCTGTCTGTCTGTCTGTCAATGTTTCCAAAGATGTCACATATATCCAGCTGTATTCTGTGTAAAATAATACCCAACATGTCCGGAATAAAGACAATTTCAAGATAAACTGAAATTCCATACTGCGACCCGATTGTAGGATTTTGGAAAAATATTTATTTTTAATTTGTATTTATTTTTTTTGTGTTGAATCTCCACGGTTCACTCGTTCATTAAAGGGTTACAAATGTGAATAGGCCCACTTCATCCAAAGTCTTTAACTTTAAATAACCCCCAATTAGCACTTAATACAGCAGTGTGTTTCAGGGGGTTTAAAGAAGAAGCTGCGGTGCTGTTGGCCAGCTTTATTTTTTCCTGCATATATTACGCCAGCGCTGAAATACCGCCGCTTTGTCTGCCAAGCAAAGAAGCACAGAAAACATCTCAAGTCTCATGGGTGAGCCGATCAGCTCCGAACACAGATGTTTGTGCCACACCGGCAGCACTCCACACTGTGAGCGTGAATTTATACCTTTAAAATTAATTGCAACTTCTCGTCTTTGGCGATGCGGTGCACACCGTGCGTCTCGGCGTGTTCTTTGGACTGAGGATGATGCCTGTTTCATATCATCGCGCTGGTCAGGTTGCTCATAGATCGTACGCTGCCCGTGTGCGTGTGCCTGCTCTTTCGTCTCACGCTCCGTAGATAGTTCCTGTAGAGAATCACGCTGATCACCCTGTCCTGGAACTGTTTGGAGACGATGTAGTACAGGATGATGTCCAACACCGTGCTGAGGTTCATCAGGAACGTGGTGAAGACGGCCCACGTGTTAAACTCTCCCTCTTCCCCCGTCTGAAGCAAACGGACCACCAAACACACGTGGAAAGGCACGAAGCACACCAGCACCTGGACGATGAGCGTGATGATAATCCGAATTGACTTCTGCTTCACTTTGGGTTTGAGCTTAGAGGTGCGGCCGTGGATCAGATTGTCCACAATGACGACGTAGCAGCCGATCATTACGAATATGGGCAGCAGGAAGAAGAAGACGAGCCGCACGAAGTTGACGGGGTTGTCGCGTCGCAGGTGTATGATGTCACGCGCCTTGAGGCACGTGGTGAAGTTGGAGGAGCGATCGGGGTCGTCTTCGGTGAACAGCAGGGGTACGGTGCTGCCCAGGGTCATGGTCCACACGCCGATGCTGGCCACCACGGCTTTGGGGACGTTCCTCAACTCCTTCCCGTGCCTCGGTTGGACGATGGCCATGTAGCGGTCGGCGCTGATCAGAGCAAAGAGCCACAGGGCCATGCAAGGGTAGAAGATGGTGAGAGCCGCGGTGATTCGGCAAAAAACATCCCCAAAGGGCCAGTAGTCCAAGTGGTTGTAGACCATCCTGAACGGGAGCAGCAGGATGAAGGTCAGGTCCACCACCGCCACGTTTACCATGTAGATGGAGACGGAGTTCCTCTTCTTTGTCGTCAGGGCAAACACCCACAAAGCCACCAGGTTCACCGTGAAACCGATGGTGAAGATGACGCAGTAGAAGACGAAACCTGCAATACGGTACTCCTCCGGCACCGCCTGCAGCTGGACAGTAGAGGACATGTTGGATGAGTTCAGATCCAAGACCATGCTGGGCCCTCCGGAAATCTGCAGGGAGAACACAGTCGTGTCAGTTAGATGCAGCGGCGTAACGAGCAGCAAGGGAGGAAGACGTAGAAGAAGTATGTTTTAGGAGACATACTGTACTTTAGAAATGATGTTACAGTGTCAACAGATTCTCAAGTGAAATCGGTTTCATTCAGCTGTCATCTATATTTGTGTGAGGCCGGAAATGAAGTCTGGTGGCTAAAAACAGCCAGGTTTCTCCCATATGTAGACTTCTAATTCTAATTCTTCTAACTGCTGCTGACAATCACAGATTTTTGTCGCTTTTTCTTTTCACTTCTCTAATTTGAGGCGACGCTTTGATGTTTTGATTTACCGAAGCGTCTCCGTCTGCCCGTTTGCCGTGTGGGCCTGTGAAGCCCACCGAGACGTTCTGTGGGATGTTTGGCTGTTTAAATAAACTTGACCTGAGTTGACCTGATGCAGCTGGCAGATGTTTGGATACATTTTGGAGTGGGCCGGACAAGAGTAAGGCCATTAGCTAAATAAGCTATACAGTAGAAGTAAAGAAGTCCTGAATCCATGGCTGGCTGTATCCGTGCACATTCAGGGTCATTTAGTCGAATTTACGACTATTTTTAGACAAATAAAATTTACGGCAAAGCTCACTAACATTTTCGTCGTATTTGTGAAACAGCTTGTTGAATTTTCTCTTCCTCTCCATACTTCCTTGTCTGCATAAATATACGTGACATAAATTGTTTCTCACTACATAATCTTGATTTATAATGTGTATTAACATTTATGTTCCTATTCATACTCTGCGATCTCCTCTGACTTACTGTACATCCGCTCAGCTGCACGAATGCTTTACTATGTCTATGATTTTGCCGCTGTAAGACAATACTGTAATATTGTCCAGAATTGAATGGAATCAAAGCCACTCGGGTGAAATTGGATGATATCAAATCGAGACCTTCTGAATCAAAATAACAGAATATGATAATATGGAGCAGATGATGCTACTATATATGGCCTACATGTGAGCTTACACTGCTGTGTAGGAGGCTTTGTTTGAAGTGTGAGAAACTTGATAAATAAACGTAATGTGTAATAATGACGTGATTTTTCCAGGAAGAAGCGAAGAAGCTGAAGGAACGTTTTTTTTTTTTTTTTCCTCTTCTAAATGTATCGCTCACAGTTTGCTGAACCTGCTGATGGATCATTTGTATAATTATTTGTAAAAATCCGAGCAGCTGCACCGTGAATATCACAGGAAGAGCACGCAGACGCTCGATTTATCCGAACCTTGTCATGAGCCAAACGTGTTGATAGTAAAAATGGAAGTGACAAACATACGAGCATCTTGATAAGAAATCATGTGACCTCAGTCGATTTACTCTTTTTTTTCCCCGTTCGATGGTAGACGTACACCAGCCTTCACTCTCACTGTATGTTAGACCAAACCACTCATGACAGAAAAGACAGGACAGTAAAGGAACAACCAAATCTTATCTGTTTTACCTGTAACGTGGAAGAGACGACTTACCACAGAAAACTTTTAATATCTCCCCGTTGTCAGCATCCTGTCAAACGGGTTCATGAAGTGGCCGCGTGCTGAGTGCTGGGCTCTAAACAACCAAAACGGGGAAGTGAGACGTATTTCACCGAGTAGCGTTGAGTGAAAATGGTGCTGAATGTGAACACAACGCGAAGGCCCCCCCCGCCCCCCTCCGCCTCCATCACTTCCTGTGTCAGCCGTGTGCTGTAGCTTCAGTACAGTGCATTCCTATACAGTATCTCCATAGCTGGAACACAAAGAGCTACAGCTTTCCACATTCTGCAATTACACCCCCTTAAAGAAAATGATGTGCCATTAGAAGTGGGAGTGTGTTTGGCAGGCAGAGAGATGGCAGATTTAGGGCGAGTTATTGATTGGAAAAGTGGGGTCTGTCACAGCACATTAGTTCTCAGGGGAGTAATCCACAGCAGGTTGCTGTGAGAAGCATCTGCTGCTGTAGAGAAGTAATTAAAAACAGGATGTTGAGGCAGTTGCCATATAAACAGGAAATAAGACGGTGGTAATAGACACTTCACGCTGATGCTGAGAGATGGTTTTACACCGCGTCGACTTAATGGATGCAAAGCGCATAGCTCAGGTGAAACGCTCAAGGTCAGTCTGGGCCTGGGTTGAATACAGATTAATGCGTGTGATTAATGTGTGTGTGTGTGTGTGTAGAGTTACAACTGTTTGGCACAAAGAGCAGCCGCCTGCTATACAAACTTCTTCCCCTGCCCGTCCGAGTCATATTTCCCATTACCGCCGTAGATCTTACAGTACAGAAAACGATGTCACACTTTTCCCACGCCTTGTAGCGTTTCCTCTCCCGTACCGTGCGGCTGCTCTCCACAGTCCATTTCATCTCCACAAAGGTTACAGCTATTTGTCACACGTTTTGTTTTGATGAGCCAGGTTTCTCACTTGGTTAGCTCAGATGCACTTTTGTTTATGGCACCACGGTTGAGCGGCTCCTTCCCAGAGTCGCTAACTGACGATCATCCCTCAGATTGCCGTGTTTGTTCGGAGCACATTTGTACAGAGGCTCTGCTCATTTGGTCTAATTCTTATTCTCGGGAAATAATTATCTATCTGCTCATCCTCCCGATGTGTCTTAAAGATCTCGGAGCAGATGGCACTTTGTGTTCATTGCAATATGTTGTTATGACAACAGTCTGTGTGATGTTTTCCCTACTTTGATACTGGTCATGTGGATTCTTCGGCACGACTTCCACTCTAGAATAAACCTACAGTCTATTATTATCAGCCCTCTGTGTGATATATAAGCACATACTGTATTTACTCATCGTAGGCCTGAGGCGTCACAATATCGAGATGTGCTTTTTCCTTTCCCGAGGCGTGTCTTAAAGGACGAAAACTGTCAAATTCAAGATTATTTTAAGTTATATTTATGAACATTTACATCTCATTTGACTTCCTTCACCTTCATAACGTTGCTCTGTCCTCTACTGCCCTCTAAGGGCCAAAATTCATTACTGCACTGCTGTCAGAGCTCCAACGATGACATTTTGAAGAATTTTAATTTCCAAAAAGCAAATGTACAACATGAGGCGTAATTAAAATATTATAATACATGATGTGTGCACACAGTATTTACAGCGAGTGGCAGGGATGCTTTCTCAATTTATTCACATCCTGACCTATTCTGCTATTACTATCAATGAGAAATCATACAAAACAGGAGGCCAGGAGGGTCTCAGTCATTTCCTTGATGCTTTTTTAAGAAGTTCCCCTCGTGTGAGTTCATCTCGTCCGTTCCAGCTGCATTCCTGCTACTGCAGATGTTGAGAGGCTGTGGGGAATTCAAGACTTTTCAGTTTTTCAACCAATTAACATGGTACAGTTTGATTGGTCCAAAAATTCAGGAGTCTATACAGTTCCTCTCGTCTTTTCACTCCCTCTCCATGAAAACTTCTGCGATTTCCTTTCTGAGAATCTCTCGCTGGTCACAGAACTGCTGAGTGGGATCTTGTTGCTGTCGATGACATCCTTAGAGGAGCCTTCAGGTGAGGTCCTCACGGCGCTGGAGAAGGACATGCTGACATGCAGCTTCAGCAGCTTCTTCACTTTCCTCTTGTAGCCCTTGCAGGCAAAGAAGTAGACGAAGGGATCCAAGCAGGAGTTGAGGTTCATCAGACACACGGTGATGTGCAGCGACACCTGGAAGGCCGTGAGGTCGGCGCAGTCGGTGCCGGACACCAGCTTGCGGATCATGTACTGCAGGAGATCTATGTGGTACGGGCTGTAGCAGATGATGAACACCAGGGACACGCAGCAGATCACGCCGATGGCCTTGCGGCTGCGGCCGGACTTTTCCGTCAGGTGGTTGGTTTTGGCTGTCAGGTGGAGTTTGGAGCATAGGACTGAGTAGGAAAACAAGATGGTGACCAGAGGGATGATGTAACCCATGAAGACACCACCGATCAGTATGACGGCAATGTTATCGACTTCCTCAAAGCCGGGGTACTCCATACAGGTGATGTAGCCGTCGGCCTGCGTGCTGGTCATTTTCATGCCGAGGAGGGGGAGGGTTTGGACGAGGACCAGCACCCACACGCCGATGCAGATGTAACGGACGTTGCTGACCTTCCGCAGGTGAGAGAAGCGCAGCGGGAGGACCACGGCGATGAAGCGGTCTACGCTGAGGCAGGTCATGAAGTTGACCCCTGCGTAGGTGTTGATGTAGAAGATGAGGCCTGAGATTTTACACGCCACGTCGCCCAGAGGCCAGTGGAAGCCCAGAGCGTAGTAGACCATCCTCACCGGCAGGGAGAGCGTGAAGAGGATGTCGGAGACCACCAGGTTGAGGGAGTACAACGTGGTGGAGTTCATCTTCTTCAGATTGGGACGGATGACGTGCAGGGCCAGGCAGTTACCCAGCAGCCCCACAAGGAACACCACGCTGTAAAACAGAGGAATCAAGACCCGAGCGTAGGCCCGGTGGTCGTACAGGGTGGTACAGTTCTGGTTCGGGTCACTACTGGTGGGTGCGGAGGAGACGGTGGCAGGCAGAGTAGTAGACGCCATCATGATGCTTCAGGAAACAGGAACTGGATAAAGGAAAAGGACATGGGTTAAGGCTTTGGAACTCTTCATCACTTTCCTTTCATTTCCTTTCCTGTTCTTTCCTTTCCTTTCCTTTCCTTTCCTTTCCTTTCCTGTTCTTTCCTTTCCTTTCCTTTCCTTTCCTTTCCTTTCCTTTCCTTTCCTTTCCTTTCCTGTTCTTTCTTTTCCTTTCCTGTTCTTTCCTTTCCTTTCCTTTCCTTTTTTTCTTCCTTTCTTTTTACTTTAAAACAAAAAACATATTTTTTAAACTGACACCGTCTTTTTTTTTAAGAGTCCTTAGATAGACAATCTTACTTTTCAAAATAGAATACAGAAAGAAAAAAAAAGACAAATATGGTACAATAAATAGATAGACTCGATACATACTGTACATACATAGATACACTTCAGAGTTTTCTGTACATATAGTTCATAGGATACACACATGAAGTGAATCCTGAGCAGATTATGCCAAACTTTGGTTTACAAAACTGAAAGCAAGCCCTTCATAACATCTGTTAGAGAAACAATGAAACGAGTCACATATGTTGAAATGAAACTGTTACCATAAGACAAGACGTCTGCGAATAAATGAACAAGTGTGAAACTTAGCTTTCATAAAGGAAGTATCTTTCTACCATTTTCCAGAAATCATATGATAGTCAGGGGTACTTTCCTCACCACCTGAATTAAACTCTCGGTTCAGTAATTCAGTTGTGTCTAGCATAATCGTAATAAAATATGGCAGCTCAAATTTCTTTTCTTTGACTCTGTTGATTGTCTAGTATGAGCTGTGTGAGTCACACAGAGGCAACAGAAGAAGCTTTCGAGTCAGGTGACTATTTGGTGCCATCTTGTGGTTTTATTGAGCATAACATCCAACTGAGATGACACTAAATCCATTTATCTCACAGCATCCCTGACCCAATATTTACACCAGCATTAAGAATACGTTGAGAATAAACAGATTATAACTTGTATTATTTTAAACATTTTGTCCTGATTTGAATATTCTGAGTACATTTCAATCATATGTGACAATGAGGGGAAGATTTTGCAGATTTTGCATTTAAAATTCAGATTATTTGTCTTGGGGAGCACAATTCTGCATAGGAAAACAAATGTTCAAAGGCAGAAGTGTAAATTGAACCCTATTATGTCACAAGGGTTACTTCCTGTTTGTACTCATGGCTGCTGGTTAAAGACTTAAAGCCACTACTACATTGTGGTGGATGAATTCTATTGATTGTGGATTTAATGGCTTTTACTCTCATTATTTGACAGTTTTCAACTGTCATACAAACTAATTGCAGTGACCTGGAGGTCAGCTTCCCTGACTTTGCACAGCGCCCTCTACCGTCTTTACAGCTGTCATACAGTTGTTTTCACTTGCTGAATGGGCTTTCCCAGTAAACTGTCTCGGCTGTGTTAATTAGCGGATTCTCCCCCTTAAAGAATAAACTTCTCCCACCTGTCCGGTCGTGTGTGAGACGCACAGGACGTGACTGGTGGTAAATGCTTTCATTTGGTAGCTAAAAGTGACATGGCGGAAGCGTGCAAACAATTCCAGGGTTGTGCTGTGATTGTGAATACACATCTGGGGCACTCAGAGTCTCACACCAAACAACGCAGAGTGTTGAGAGACGCTCTTGTATGTGAGGAAGTCAACTTCCCCAGGGTGCCCTGGCTGAGAATGGCAGCCTGATGGAAAGTCATATTGTCTGAGCAGGAGTTATGGGCGACTCCAGCTACAGCTATCTGCCGGAGCATATGGGCCCCAGAGAACCACACTTCCTGGCAAAACCAGGGCACACAGGACGTACGGAGACTTGATTTTTCAGATTCTTATCGCAAGTGTCAAGCATACGTGTCACTCTCGGCTTACACGGCTACCAGTATCGCTTGTTTCATTCAACTTTTTCCAATTTCACATCTGAATCCTTTACATCCTCTCGTTTCTTGTTTCTCTTAGTTTCGTTCACCGTTTTAAACATTGTTTTGCCGTCATATTCCCTCCATATCTTCCTCCTTCTATAATTTTCTGTATACCCTTCATCCAGCATTTTATTGTTATATTTATTATATCAAATTTGTATCGGTTCATCATTATTCAAATTTTCCGCCATCCGTCGAATACTAAATTAAACGACAGATTATTATTTCCGTTGATCAGAGTATTTCAGTTTTTTTCTATGTAGGACAGGAGCCACATACACAAACCGCTGAATGACTGGCAGAAATAAGAAAAGCTGTGCATCTGTGTGTGTGCGTGTGTGGCAGCACACGACAGCAATGGCGCAATTCAGTGATGTGATACTCTGCTTCACCTTCATTCCACTGGCAGAGTTAACTTCTGTTACAGTGAGTTTCTATTCGGTTTGAACTTTGGCACACTTAAAATACAGTGTCAATCGTTTGCAAAAAAAAATGTGAATTCAAGACTATTTTCAGACCCGTAGGACCTCTGCAGGAGCCCCGTTGGACAGCTGTGTCTAGTGATTCTGTATTTGAGTGTAACCTGTGATTATCCCCCATTCATTCACCCTCCTCACTATTCTGTCACGGACTAACAATCTGATAAAGTCATTATTTATAATCCAGAAAGAGAACTTACCAAAATGCAGAATAGATTTTTTTTTTTCCCCTCTTCAGAATGACAGGAGCTTTATTGATCTTGGTGTCATGACACTCACACGCTGGATCCTGGTCAAACTACGACCATGCTGTCCTGAAAGAGAGCACTGTGACACACAGCCACTCCTCTGTAACCATAGTGACAAAATATCCTGTGGTATTCACCTCTCTGTCTCTCTGTCTCTCTCTCTCTCTCTCTCCCACACACACACGCACACACGCATGTAACCACACACTCTCTAGCAACCTACTTACCTTTCTGTCTTCTCTGAATAACATCTGATCACACCGGACGAGCCTCCTATGTGGACTGACTCTAATTGTCCGTACCAAATCTACTTTTACATAACTAACAAACCAACCATGTGACTGGAAAGCTGTGAAAAATCTAAATTTCATCACCCAACGTGATGAGCCACGTGTCCGTACCCATGGGGGGATGTGGCTTCAGCTGCTGAGCCAACCAGCAGTAGTTTTGACAAATATCTTTTTAATGAAATCCTTAACAGGATCTCTTTGGCAAGCGCGAGATGAATTTCTACATTTTCTCTCAGAATGATCCAGTTATTTTTATTTACGTTTAGATTGTACACATTAGATATGAAAAGAGGAAGTTCCCCTGCCTTGGACTACCTACTACTTGTTTTGATGTTTTGAGCTTAGGATGACTCACAGAGAGAGGAAAAAAATCTCACATGTGGTTTTCTATTTACCTCACAAACACAAGTTTCTGGCAAAGAATAATATTTTCTTTCACCGTCAAGCATCGCAATAATCGCATCATTTCTAGATTTGGTTGCACTGATGACTGATGAATAAACTTTTTTTCTGCCCTAAATGGCAGCAAACAAATGTAATCGTATGATTAACTACGTCAGAGTGATTCAGATGCTAGTAGCTTTTTGACTGGAAGTGATTTACATAGGTGATTTAAATAGAGCAATAATATCACCAGACAGTCAATCATAGTTTGCTCACACGTCAAACAGATGGCACTTCCCCGTTCTCTGTTCTCTTCTGCCGCACACACAATCTTCCTGTGGGTTTTACACCTTTAATACTCTGTGCCGCCTTAGAAATAGAACAGAAAAAAAAAAGTCCCCTCTGGAGCACGAAAACAAATCTGAGCTCTGCTTATTTTGAAATAGTGTAAGATGTCTAGATCTCTGTCGGTGCATTGATTGGTCAGGAGTACCAGGCTGGGGCGTAGGTGTGAAAATGCCGTGTGGAGCTCAAACGGAAATCAGTTGCATCCATGTGCACTGAAACACACTTAAATTTGATCTGTCTTGTCTTTACAATACCTGCACATTCTTCACTAATGTCCACGTCCTGTGAGGAGGAAATGGGTGACCAAGGGGAGGGGGCACTGTGAAAAACATGTCTAACATTAAGGCAGGGGAAGCGTTCGAACTTCCTCATGGCCCGGCCTTGTGGCTCTGACTCACGGGGGCCCAGACAGACAGATCATGCCCAGCGCTGACAGACATGGAGGTTATTCACAGGACACAGCTGGGCTAATGTGGAAAAAGAGACCCTTATAATCTGTCTTGTTTTACACGAAGACACGGACCACTTGTTTTTGTTATGGTCTAATTACCTGTAGAGTGGAAACTGATCAGTGATCTGTACATCCTGCATCTATAATAAACAGTACTTCATTTCAGCCGTATCAGTTGATAAATGATCTCATATGTAATTTGTGCTTAGTATAGCCTTTAGTGAATGCTCTAATGTGTGTGTGTGAATCTTGTCAACCGTTAAAACAGGAGGTGACAGAATTTTACAGTGCCTTCTTTAGTGTGTTAAGATCTCGTGAGAAGCCACAAATTATGTCATTCCTGTTTTCACACTTTCTGCGAACACTTCTAGTTTCAGGCTTGATCATGGTGACAGTGAAAATTTAGTCCATATATGCCTTTTCACAATATACTGATTTTAATATTTTAAATCACACAAAAAATTGTAAAGATGGACCCATTTGGTGTTTACATCCTAATTTAAACAATTAAGTCAGTAGATAAAAATGTCAAACTTCATGTAAATGCCACCTTGACTGAAGTTGACTCACTTTAAATAGCAGACTGTAAAGGGATTCGCTCAAGCGTCTAAACAGCTAAACACTCCACGCTATCAAGCATTCTGCACATTCTTCACCTGCCACGCTTAATCCACTCATACGTGGATTAAGCTTTGAAGGCCAAATTCATTCATTTAGTCATAAAAAACAGGCAATTTTCTCCTTCAAACGCATTTATATGTGTGACGTAGATGTGGTAAGCCTGCAGTTGAAAGTGAACTCTAACCTCTCCTCAATGGTGACGTGTGCACTTTCCAAACATCCAAACAATATGGTAGAATACAATCTGATGGATGAAATGTCGATGGTGTGCTGACAGGCCTCTCTTGCTCTACACTTGTTTATGATAAGATTGCAGCAATTCTACACGAAACTTCCTCTGTGGCTCTTCTTGCTTACTTCTTCAAAAACAACACTGGTTGAGTAATGCCAGTCATGTCGGGCTGTTAACTGTTGAAATAGTATGACACTTAATCTTATCTACCCAAAACCTTTACGCAACAGACATTTCTACACACCTTTTACTAAACCCTTTAATGTTTTTACAGCTGTTTACAGTATCTGTTGTCATTTTTTCTTTCAATAGATGAAGAAGTACCTTTCTTTCGAATTATGACCAAGTGATGAATTATTTGTTTGGTGCAGCAGGGAGGCCAGATGAGGTGACACAGTAAACAGAATATACCGCACAGCTACAGGAAGCTCAGAGTACAGAAGTTAATAAAGTTAGAAAAATATTTTCAATAAGTTTTTATGAAAAAAAGGCCTATTTTATCTATTGATTTTCATTTCATAGTGCGCCCATCCATTCGTCTATTACCTACTCTGCTCATCCAAGGTGGGGTCACAGTGGGGCTGGATCCTATCCCAGCAGTCACAGGGTGAAAGGCAGGGGCCGACACATAGAGACAGTCAACTCAAACACACCCCCACTCACAGGCAGGGTTGAAAATAACTGAAGAGCATCACCCACTGAAGTTAATCTAATTTTAATGGTGGCTGAGAATAACAAGAGGGTTCAACAGGGCTCCAGTTCTGATATGAGTGTCCTGTAATGCTGTGGGCCCAGGTGCTCCCCACGCATCATCAAAACTAACGTCGTACACAGCAGCTTGTGGTTACGCTTTGATGAATTTGATGTCTGAATTCCGTTTAGTTCCACTTTTTTATTGAAATGAGTGTAGTCCGTTGGTGGAACAGTTGATTGGCCTGATTTTTCCATGGCTGCCCCTGGTGATGTGCTGTGGCTGTGTCAGAGTTGAAGTATGGTCAACCTGCCCTGCTGATCCACGCAATGTCAGTCAGATGACAAAAGGTCTATGTATCAAATTATTGCATATGATAAGCATAGACTCAGCAGAATGTAACATACGTTCAAACGTTGCATTTTTTTCTGCCCATAACACATTATATACGTGATCTTCTGTGTATAACCATACATGGGAACAGGAAGTGGACCTCATCATCTGAGGGGTTTCAGGTTCCAAGCATAAGTGAGATGTTTTAATTGTGCCTTTATACAGAACTCTGTCTGTTGTCTGTTGTGCTGTAACTTCAGTGAGTCACATGATGGCAGTACCGTCTTGACGGTTCTCCTCCATAGAAACATAAACAAAGGCAAAGACGAGGTGAGACCAGGGAATAAAACTCAAGCCAGGTTGGTCCTGAATGTCTGCAGACTGAGAGCTGATCTAAAATGAGAATTAAATGTTCAAATGTGAATCAATGTCTTTTTAGGAGATACATTATGTCACCAATTTCTTTGTGGTGGTGCTCATGCAAAACCATGAACATGAAAATAATGTGACAGATTGCAATAGAGTGCATGTTGTCACTTTGGTGCTCCATGATGACATTTTTAAAGTGAATTAATGTTGGTATTGGCATGTTTGTGGAAGTTTGAAATCTTTGTAGATCTCAGATAAAACGCTTACAGAATCATGTAAACGATCATATGCCCTCCACCCAAAATCAAACTGTTGTTATTATTATTATTATTATTATTATTATTATTATTATTATTTATTCATTTGTGTTGTTTCATCATAGACTTTGTCAGAAACTGTTTAAGTGGCAATCAGGCGGTCTGAAATCAGCTCACAAATTAACCAATCAAAAGTGATATAGATGGATCGGTGACCTGTCAGCTGTGTAATAATAGTAGAAAATACATTTTCTAAAATATGCTGTAACCTTTGTTGTAACTTTTAAAAGCTGTTGCTGAACAAGCTGAAAATATAGAAATGAAAGAAGTTGGTGTGTGTGGGATTCAGACCCTGGACCTGCTGCCTGTGAGAACCACTGTGTCCAGGCCCACTCAGTCCTTATGCAACATATTAGGGGTTCAGAGACTATGGAAACGCATTGCATTCACCAAGATAAAAAAAAATGGTACGTTATCTTTTAGTGATTATATCTTCTATTTCTTTCCGTCTCTGTGAGTCATCCTATTGTATCTTATCTAACTAATGACATATGATATAAAAGCATCACTAAAACCACTTTTAGAGCCTCAACGTTGCTCGTTCTGCACTTTGCAACTTCATCAGGCACTGTTTCCAAAAACTCAGGAAATGTTAAAGGTTAAATTTAGAGAGATGCGTCTCTGAAACATCCAAAGTGCTGCACTAAAAACGGAGCCTGCACCTGCTGAAACATGTACGCAGCAGCCACAGCTCGACATGTGGGACCGAGCAGGAATGAGGCCTGTGTGGGGGTGCAGGAAAGGTGGGCGAGGAAGTGGTGATGGGGTTAATCTGTGAACCCACATTCAGCTGTGTGCGGAATAACAGCAAGCTTTCAGTTTAATACACACCAGCCATTTAATCATACGAGACGATTCATTGTATATTTACAGAAATTCTCAGTGACAGTTTTGTTTCCACTTTTCTTGTCCTTTGTTCTAAATATTCATTTAGCCACACGATGAAGGTGGAAGTCATAAAGTACTGCAAACATTGAAACAAATTCTCAGAGGAACACCGTTTTGGCGGTTTATCTCATATTACATACATACAATTAATCACAGAGCTCTCTACACAGTCACCTAAAACAGATCTTAATGAACCAACATGAATTTTGACTATAGATGTTCACCAGATTATTTGATTAAACACATATATAACATAAGAGATTGAATCCCTGCAGAACATAACTTCATACAAAGTACATCATAATGTAAAACATCAAACATAAAATAAGATTTCAAATTTAAATGGAAGAAATTACATACAGTTATCGAGCTGTAGATTGACAAGATATGACATTTTATCTGTTTATTTGTATCTGCGTGCTCAATACACACCGCATGGGGCGTTTAAGGACACGGGTTCAGAGTTCAAGCTGTGAATTACTCTCAGACTTCCATTCCAGTTCCTTCTTTTTCTCACAGTTTTACTTATTCACTTCTCATGTGTCATTCTGTCTCTTATCTTCTTTACTTCTGGTTTACTTTATTTCCTATTATCACAATCTTTTCTCTTCTGCTTCCTTCCTTCTACATTACGTTACCATCTTCCTTTCTAATATCTGATCTGATAGCAGAAATATAGCTCAAGACAAACACTTTTCTTCGGACTGTGACACTAAATTCTCCTGTCCTTTTCCATTAGCACTTTTATTTTTGATACGAGCCTTAGCTCAAACAATGAATCGTGAGATGCAAAGTCTTCATCGAACCGCTATCGCTACGAAGAACCTTCATCAACGTCCTCTTTTTCTAAAACAACGGTTCTCAACCCACCGGCCCTTGGGTAGCCCAACGCTGCATAAAGTCCATCTGTCTCTAATCTACAAGGACCTGCTAGGACAAATCCAACACCAACACACACCTGATTTCAAGTAGAGCAGAGAGAGATGAGCTATACGCAGGGCTGCGCTACTTGAGCACCCTCCAGGATTGAGAACCATTGTTGCCGTCATCGTTGAAAGTGGATGTGGTTTCAGGTCTTCCAGCTGTCGTTGTCTCAGGTGTTGCTGCTGCTGTTCTCTGTGGTTGTTTTGGATGACGCAGCAGAGGCATGAAGGTAGTCCTTAAACAGGCTCATCACTCGCTTCTTGTAGGTCTTGATGGCGAAGAAGTAGATGACGGGATCCAAGCAGCAGTTGAAATTCATTAGTGAGACCGTAACCTGGAGGGAGAAGTCAGACTTATTAAAGTTAGAGCGCAGGGAACGACTGACATCAGGTCAGGGATCAGGTCAGCGACAGGGCTGCCTACCTGTAAGGACACCTTAAAGGCCCTGAGCTCCTCACAGGTTGGCTGGCGAAACATCTTCCTCAGCATAAACTGCATGACGTTCAGATGATACGGACTGAAGCATATGACGAAGGTGACGAGGATGAGGAGGATGATGGTGTTGGCTCTGTGATTCCTCCTCGATCGGCCGGTCAGAGAGTTCTGCCTGGCTGCAGCTCGTAGCTTCAGGTTGATCTTGGCGTAACAGCCCAGGATGACGAGGAGCGGGCAGCAGAAGGAGATGGTGCACGCCACCAGCAGGAGGTACGGGGTGGAGCGGGAGCCCTCAAAGTTGAAGTACTCCATGCAGGTTCGTCTTTCCTGGTGCTCGCGCAGCATACTCCGGAACATCAGGGGGGCCGTCTGCAAGCAGACCAGGGCCCAGATCAGGCAGCAGAGCCTCCGGACCACGCATACACTCCGCAGACACTGCAGCCTCTGTGGATGAACCATGGCCACGTATCGGTCCAGACTGATGCACGTCATGAAGGCAATACCTGATTGGCCAAAGAAGAAAGAAAGTAGTACTTTTTTCATGGAGTTTTTCCTTTTTGTCCATCTTTTTACTTCTGTCCATTTATCTCAAGCATGAACGTAAACTTCACAGTCCCCAGAGATAAACATCAAAATGTTTCTAACGTTATCTCTTATCTTTGTTCGTCATCTTATTTTCTTTCCGGCCTTTCTTACATTTTCCTCCTGTTGTCTTTCCCTCTCCCTTCTTTCTTTTCTGTCTGTCCTCCCCTACCACTTGTTTCTTTCCCTCTCCTCCTCACTTCATCCTCTGACCTGAAAGCTAGAATTATCATATCTACAACAAACACAATGACATCACCTGCATAGGTGTTGGCAAAGAAGAGAAGTGTGGTCAGTCTGCAGATCAGGTCACCAAAGGGCCAGTCAAAGTGACGGATGTAGTAGGTAATCCTGCCCGGCAGAGCCAGCGTAAACAGGGTGTCGGACAGCGCCAGGTTGAGCAGGTACACGGAGGTGGAGTTGAATTTTTGTCTGCTCTGACAGATCACGTAGAGAACCAAAGAGTTGCCACAGACGCTGATAATGAAAACCAGAGTGTAGAAAACCGGAAAAAGGACCACAGCAGCTCTCTGGTAGACGAACACATCACAGCTGCTCCGGTTAGGGGAGACGTGGAGAACAGCTGAGTCCAAGGTGATGTTATCAGCATCCATCCCACCTGTCATTATGAGAAAAAGACGATGATATAAACGGTGAATTGCAGAAACAAGTGTGGAAGCAAAGGCGAGACCACTGGGCCGATATGGAGCGACTGATCCTCGTGATATACTTACACGCTATTTTACTCTTTATATGAGTGCCTGCTGAGTGTTTGATGGGTGATGACAGACTGAGGTGAAATAACTTGAATTTTCGCTCAAAAGTTATATGATGTGTTGAGGAACCACCCCCTTTGTTGACATCACAGATCTGACATACTTACCTACACCACGCCACAACTTCAGTGTCTAATTTGATGCACTGGATATTATAACTACATCTTCAAGAGTCCATAACAATTACGACCTATTGGGCCCCTTTGCAGCCTGCAGAATACTTCTGCCCCTTGCAGGCTGCAAAGGGGCCAATGGGGCCAGGGAGGACACGTGTATGAAAAATATGTTATGTCCCTAAACAGATGGAGGTCACGTCAGTGTTTCATTTGATGACATGGCCACCTCTAATGACAGTTAGGATGTTGATTTTTACAAAACCCTCCCATGTCTTCTCCTGAGACCTTGAGCCTTCATAATATTCTTTGTATAGGATGCCCCAGTATGTAGTAGTAGCTGGTGAAATATTGTGCGAATGATCTCTCTGTCTCTCTCCTCATCCAACCCAGAGGCTTGTGTCACGCGAATGTGGTTCAACTATAACTGATAGAAAAACATTGGTTAAACATATTTGCAGGTGTGAGGATTTTTAAAGAAATTTGTATGTATGTATTTTATAAATGTTTCCCACACCTTTCATTTATACGTCATAGTTTTCAGACTTTTTTTTAGATGCAGTATAGGCCCACAGCTATAATGCGGTAATGATGATCACACTGAAGAGGATTTGAATAAAGATTTTATTTGCCATCTTTAGAGAGTCATTGCAAATTAGAATTCACTAAAGGTCCTGTACGCAACAAGTCATTATCAGAGAAGTTTTTATTACATCTGGAAGATTCATTCATTCATATTTCATTTCATGGTATTTAATTAATGCATTCTCTCAACACGAGTCTGGCAGGATTTGTCTAGACAGTGCCCCCTACAGGTAATTTACCACAGTACACAGGAGAACTACAATAAGGAACTGCTGAAGAAGAAGCAGGCTTGTCAAAAAACAACAACAAGTAATTGTGGTCTCTGGTGTCCTAACCTCTTTATCTGCTGAGTCAAGACTTAAATTTATGTTGCTTTTTTGTCTGGATACCGGTGGGGTGGCCAGTAATTTTATCATGGCACGCCTTGGGCCATTGCCCATTTGGCTATATTTGGCAGCTTCTTCACCACACATGAACACACACACACACACACACACTTTTTCCACATGCATTCTGAGGGCTGCGGCATGCACGTTGCACCATCCCCCGTGTACTTGATGTACCTATATGGTTAATGAAGCAGTGGTTGCATGCCTGCATGCAGTGAGACTGAGAGCAGCTTGTTTCAGGGAAGAAAGCTCAGATGAAATGATCTGGTCTGAGGTCATAAACCTTGTTGCACCGCTGGGGTTTCACAAGACCGAGGTTCAGGCGGGCCTGACATGGAGCTGATGGAAGATTACCAGGAAGCTGAAATACCGTATGAGTCGCTGGTGCTTTGAAAACAAAAAGATCCTGTGATATGTGACTTAATCTTAACACCTTCAAGAATGGAACATTTATGTTTTAACCACAAACCCCTAGTAAAGAGTACAAGCCAAATCCAAACAATTACTGAGAAATAGTTTGTGTTGAAATGTAGCAGTGGCAGTTTGTTTGTGGCAGACAAGAGCAACCCAGTCTGCTGTATTCAGTTTATTTCAGCATTTATATTTTTAGAAGCTGTAATGCGAATCACACAAGCGTAACCAACTATGCCCACTCATCCTCATAATAATATAGAGTAATGGTCTTCCTCACTGTTGTCCGACTGATAAATTACTGTTGTGAAATCTCTGCGAGCTGTGAAGTTTATATTTATAGGGGATTTCTTTATCCACAGGTGCCTGTCAGTGTTCATGCAAATATGTGACTTCACTAGTGTCATATTTTATCATTCAAAATAACATTAACTGTTGCAGGAAACACAAAAAATACACATTTCCTGTGAGACAAAGGATATATAGGAGCATCCTGTTTGACACCTGTGTGTGTCTTAAATTTGCTCGTTTTCATTTTTCGCTTTACGCTGCAAAAAATGACTGTTGGTTTGAAATGATTTGATATTTTTATATATTTAATATGTTGATATTGTAAATGTATACAGTATATGTACATAAAACTCAAATCTCTGCTTTATGGTTGTTTACATGTAAAGTAAAATCTTAAAACAAAACAAACAAACTAACAAATCCTTCCTTCCCTCATCTTGATCCTCAGTGTAACATTTTTGTAGGTGTTTGTGAGTGTTTATGAACTCCACGTCTCGTGCATGGCCTACCACCATGATGTTCAACATATTCTCATAAATGACCCTTTTATTTCTAATTTTTTGCTGCAGTGACATTGGATGAACGGTAAAGTGAGAGAGTTTTTGTCACGATACTTTTGATTAAACTGTATATTTGTCCGTGACTTCTGAACTTCCACTGATTACAGCAGATCTTCTCGATCTTCTTCTTTGTATGTTGGTGTATGGTGGTGATGGATGGCTTCCGGATCAGTAAAAAGTTTGTAATCATCACCTGTCAAATGTGGTTTCAAGCAAAATACAGCTCACATAAGTCACAACACGAGGTGCTGCTAGGCGATGTCACCTTCCTGCTGCACCTCAGGCCTGTGTTTCACACCCCATTAAGTTTATGCACCGAGTTAAACATTTTGCACCATCGCTAAAAGACAAGTGTTTGCTGTCTCTGGCTGGGTGTGCTGAGGGTGTTTAAAACACCATGGACGCAAGTGTAAAGTTCGCTAAAATCAGTGCAGGCTCTAGCAGGGGATTTCTGTAATTTCATGATATTTAAATGTAATGGAACTTTATTTCAGGGTCAAAAGTGTAGCTCGCTACCATATTTTGTGTCAGTATTCGGTTATGCAGGAAGCTGAAATGTTGACTGTGGTTGTGTTTGTACTTTTCGGAGCTGATGGGTGTGTGACATGAAAGGTCTTAGGAAATTGAAAGTGACGACCCAGCATGGAACACGCACAGACGCATGTCACTTCTCACAAATGTGACCTTTTACTGGTTCTTAAGTC